>JALMQS010000396.1:0-135813 GCA_024734495.1 Forficula auricularia
TATCTTTTATCTATGAGTTAACTGACTAAATGAAATGTTTAATATATCATCCATCAGATGGCAGATAAGTCTAGTCGATTAATATCCCGCATATTATTTGAATTTCAATTGAACCAAAGTGAACGTGGTGGAAAACATATGATCAAAAAATATACATATTTCTTTATCTAATTAGTTTCTCTAAACAAAATGAATTTCGAGAGAAATTTATCATCCGATACGTCTTGAGAGTATCCTAAGTTGGTTGAGAAAATTTATAAAGAGTATTAAGTAAAAGAATGTTTCCTATATTAAAGTTAAATAAATTTATAATTTTCTCATTAAAATATTAAAGAATAATCAACATATTAACGAGTATTGTTTTTATCGCGCTTTTTAAACAAGATATATATCGCGAGACTACTGCTGGTTGAAGCTATTGGAGTCTGCTGAGTCTTAAGTCTGGACCAAGAGAGAATGAAAAAGATATGATCCATTTGGCTATAATCCAACGTCATTTTGCATTTAGCCCGCATGACACTTGGATGGATCACCAAATGAATTTGAAATCTGAGATGTTATATATTCAATCTTCCAGTCCAGAGCGCCCGATCTGTTAGCTCGTATGTTAGGTGCTTGCTATTAATTATTCGAATGTTTCGTTTTTTTGATTCAACCAGCAGTAGTCTCGCGATATATATCTTTTTTATATGATAATGATGAGAGAAGGAGTTACACCAAAAAGGTGCAACCCCTAAAGGCCTGGGTTGGCCCCTCCATCGTGAAAAGAAGAAGAAAGAATTTTATGGGTTGGGCGGGGATCGAAGGTATCTGTGGATACGGGTCTTAAATAGAGAATGTTATAAGTCGTGGGAAAGATGGTGGCAGGGAGCGAGTTCCAGACTCTGGATGTCATAGGGATAAATGAGTTGGCGAAAGCGCTTGTTCGACTTTTATCCAATTTGACAGCGAAGGGGTGCTGAGCGTTTGAAAACCGCGTGTTTCTCGTAAATAGGGCATTAGGGGGACACTATATATAAAAACACTCGTGTATTTGAATGGAATTTTGTGTGAAAATTTCAAAGAAATCGGTGAAGGAGTTTCGGAGATCCTTAAACGTATCACTTAAGCTGTTACAGTACATTTTTATTTATATAGATTAATGAACTTATAACGGGCCTCCGGCCCGTTACGGTCGCTTCATAAATTTATAAAATTTTAAACAGGATCCCATCATCGCTCTGAAGGCTATGTCTCCCATTTATTTTGTTACTAACCCCCAGGGCTTTGAGGGCGTTCGCCGAAGCAGGGCACTACACTCCCTTCCAGGAGAGGGTGACCGTCTTGACGGTGACCTTGTCCGTTTTCGCCTCGAAACGTTCACCAGGTTGAGTTACGCTTATAATATTGGGTTTTGTTTTTGTTGGTAATGTCCAGTTGCGGGGACGACTTGCACGTCTAAAACGTGCACGGCGCCGGCGCCTTCGTCGTCTTTAAAGACAATGTCTGGCTTCCGGTTGCCAGCCGACGTGGGGTATAAATAAATATTCCACCTCGACTATGGGAATTCTTTTTTCAAGATCCTCTGTCAGCCATTGTACCATACTGTCATGTCGTAGTATGCGGCCACCATGGGTGCGGTAAAAAAATAGATCTAAGTCCATCTTACCTATTACTAACCAAAAAGATAAGATAAAATAAAATACAATAAAAAAAAGACTTCATGAGTCATAGATTTGGAAATAAAATAAAAATAAAATAAATATTTGTATATTAGTGAGGGGCAACTTCGCCATCTCCTTTTTTTTCGAATGAAAATTTTCAACTTTTAAGTCCATTTTTCGCTTAATATAATCTGTAGACTTTTTTGGATGCTTTCAATTGATAAAGACACCTTTCCACTTAACCTTTGTGGACCTTTTACTCTAGTTAAGCATTTACTCCGTTTATTAAAAATTAATTTAACTCTGGTTTCGCGGTGGGCCTAGTTACCCAGTTAAGATGGGGTATCTTGCACAGAACTATGTTCTATGTATGTCTTTCTTGTGGTAAAATTTCGTTTCTGTCTAAAACCTACTAAGCACTAGAGACGATGCATGAGTATACGTGTAGTAAGGTAGCATTAATTTTTAAGTTGTAAATAAAGAATACAAGCTTATTTCATTATTAAACACTTTTTATTAATCATTTTTTACATTGAGACAAAAGGGCTGACCACCTTGGGGTTAAATTTGCATTAAGGTTAAGTAAATTAAGTAAATAAGTAATAAACCACTCGACTTCTTTCGAAAGAAAAAGATATTTGCATTATTCAGTTCCTTTCCTCTAGTTTTGTTATGGAATAAATCTCACGATTTTTACTGAATTTTTTGGGACTGACGAGGCCCAGCACATCAGTCCATTCATACTTCAAGACGTCGGGACGCACTGGCCACTTTCAAAGATTGCCTACTCGCGTTAGAGCTTTAATAACTGGGCCGTCATTGTCAATTTGACTGATTTCTCCTGAAAACAATCGGTTTTCGTACCTGAAGGCTACAAATTCCACTATCTCTTTTTTTGGAGGGGAGAACTCACCCTTTAAGTCAAATTCTAAGGTACCCTCTTCGTCGCTTTCAATTTCTTCATCAATGTCATCATCGCTATCCTCCATTTCAACGATTTCTTTATCAGATTCTTCCGAAGTTTCATCTTTCATTGACATTTTCTTACGTTTCTTGGCTTTTTTTGCGGTGGTTTCTTTTCGTAACAATCTTTTGGCAGCATTCAGGTCTTTACGCTTTTCTTTTTCTTGAAGCAATTTGTCATCACTCTCTTTTTTGCAGTAGGTATTCCGGGGTAGTTAGAATTTCGCAGCTGCTAACCTTGGTTTTTTACGGGTGGGGAGTTTTTTTGGAGAATATTTGCCTTGGTTTAACATTGATAGGAAGGGTAGCTTCAAAAGAGCTCGAAGTTGTTGCTGCTTCGTCACCATTTGAACGCTAAGTGGAAATTGATGCTGCTGCTTCGCCATTTGCTGCAGGGTCAGCACGCTTTTCTTTGTAACGTTTCAAAGCATTTGGGTCGAAAGTATCCTCACTTATTGCCTTCAGATTTGGTCCTTGAAGAAGTGGATCAAAGATTCCACTGCACCTAAAGCCATTTCGAATGCTCTCTTCAGGCACTCCCTTAGCCACATCCTGGAGTAACTTAACAAAGTCAGCTTTTGGAATTTGAAAAATGAAAATCTTGGCCCTTGTACCAAACTCAACCAAATGTTGTATACATAATCAGTGGGTCTCGAATAGTCTAAAAATGCAAAAACTACCCCCCTCCCCCACTACATGATTATAAATAATTTTTTTGAATATTAAATATAAGAGAGGGGGCAGGTTGTATGGTAAAGTCAAGTGGATGACCACATCAGAACGTGTCAGTTTATTTTTTTATCAAAATGGTTTGAAACATTTTTATTAATATTTCGATAAAAATACCTTTTCCACTCACGAATACAATAGTTGACCATAGCATATACCGGGTGAGTTTTTTATCTTGAGACAGTCTTATAACTCAGAAACAGTGCATTATGTGAAAAAAAAGTTTCAAATAAAAGTTTATTTATATCAAGGGGGAACTAAAGCTACGTTATTGTTTGTCGACCTAGAACAAGCTTTCAAGGGTATTTCGAGTTCAAGTTCTCTTTTTTAAATGGAAACCTATATGTTTCTGTACTTATTCTGAATTTACTAAAAAAAACTTAACAATTTTTATTAGAACTATTTTTTTATAGGACATCAAATACATGAATCAATTAGATCTCAAAAAAAATTTCTAATAATTATTTTTAACAATCATTCAACTAATTATCAAATAATAATAATCAAATATTTAATTATTAAATAAATAATCATTAAATCGAAAAGTCACAACAATGAAAATAAGTGTTTATAATGATCTTAAAACTTCATTAAAAACACAGATTTAAGAGATTATTTTCTAGGTACTTAATGGAACTATTTAAAATTCTTGAGTTTAAAAAAGTTTATTTCTCGTGTCAGTCCAGTAGATAGTTATAATGTATTTCCATAATAAAAATGGAGCATTTTTTGTTGAAGACAGAATTGAAATGGTCTTAATTTATGCGAAGAATATGGAAGAAGTGTTATGGGGCTGCCATTGAAATGGATGCCGAGTGTTTTCTTGATAGGAAACCCTCAAGAGCTTCATTGTATCGTGTTGTAAATCTGTTAAAAAAACAGGAAGTGTAAAGGCTATGAAGAAACTTAATCAGGCCAAAATAACGAAATTGGAACTGGAATTCATCCAAAAGACTTGCGATACACTCTGGAATGTCACAGAACAGTGTCGAAAAATTATTAAATTATTTATTTAATAAATCAATATTTGATCATTATTTTTTGATAATAATTGTTAAAAATAATTATTAGAATTTTTTTTTTTGAGATCTAATTGATTTAATATTTTTTTATTTGATGTCGTATAAAAAATAGTTCTTATGAAAGTTGTTCAGTTTTTTTTTGAAGATTAAGAATATGTACAGAAACATATATAGGTTTCTATTTAAAAACAGAACTTGACCTCGAAATACCCTTGAAAGCTTGTTCTAGGTCGACAAACAATAGCGTACTTTAGTTTCCCCCTTGATATAAATAAACTTTTATTTGAAACTTTTTTTCATATAATGCACTGTTTTTGAGTTATAAGACTGTCTCAAGATAAAAAAACTCACCCTGTATACTAAAGTAAATATAATAAATAAATAAAAATTTAGAATAGTAAATGGTCATTGCCGTCTGAATTCTTGAGTATGATATAGTTCAAGTTGCCGATAGAAATAAATTTAAATTTTCTTATCTAATCTTCGAATGAATATCTTTCTATGGGCAACTTGAATTCTCTTATATTCTTTTTGGAAAAATTTTGAAGAAGGTCTCAACCATGTATATTTGAAATGTATTACATGGTTATGTGTTTAAATTTAGAATCACTAGACCTAGCTTAAGTGGGATCGGGACTGTTTAACATTTTTATAAGAAAATTCTCAAATTTTACCATCCAATCATTGATGTATTAAATATTTATTCCCGAAATATGAAGTTGATCTTCTTTCTCATTACCGAGACATAAATTATTGAATATTGCCCTTTTAACATGGAAGTAAATGGACCGAGCTTTTAAAGCTTATAACTTCTATACAAATTATACCATTTTCAACAAATTTATACAGATCAATAATTCAACTTTTATGAATCGAATGATACAGTTTTCAATAGATTTGACAGTCTAGTTAATTATTTATTCATATATGTAAAAATAAAATGTTATAGTTACAGAATATAACAAAAGCACTAGAACTCTATTTGTTGAAATCGTTTTTGTGTTAAATCAATATTACTATAATGAGAAAAAATTTATCCCTATATTCTTTTTATTAATATTATTAATATTATCAAAACAAAGATTTTTATTCGAAATTAAGCTTATTATTAACAGTTTTTTTTTTTAATTTGGTATGCAGAAGTTGTAACTCTGGAGAAATACAAAAGATTTTTTCGAAGATCAACTAGATAGATAAGCAGTCTCGAACTCCCTTAATACCTCATGCATCAAAAGTCCTTCAGGAAAGAAAGAGCTTTATTTTTACTGGTTTTTCAGTTTTCAAGTCTTCAAAACTTCAAGATTTAAGTATTTTTTTTCTTTTTATTATTATACTGTCCGTCTTAATGTAACAATAAATGCCTAATCAAATTAGGTTTCTGGGCAAACTTTTTTGAGTCGTGCAGTATTCACAAATGTAGTGCTTTTAGCCTGTATGTGTCCGTAGATGCCTAGTCAAGTATCTTCTGTGTGAAAACTTATGCGGACAATGAGGACAAGCAAATGGCTTCTCGCCTGTATGTGACCGTAAATGTGTAGTCAAGTGACTTCTGTGTGAAAACTTATTCGGACAATCAGGACAAGCAAATGGCTTCTCGCCTGTATGTGACCGTAAATGTGTAGTCAAGTGACCTTTGGTCGAAAATTTCTTCGAGCAAAGTGTACAAACAAAGGACTTCTCGCCTGTGTGTATCCGAATATGCACAGTTAAACTACCTCTCTGTGAAAACTTCTTCGGGCAATACTCACAACCAAAAGGCTTCTCGCCTGTATGTGTCCGTAGATGCTCAGTCAAATGAGATCTCAGTGAAAACTCTTTCGGGCACTGAACACAACCAAAGGGTTTCTCGCCCGTATGTCTCCGTAGATGCTTAGTCAAATTAGTTCTCTCTGAGAAATTCTTTGGGCAATAAGTACAAGCAAAAGGTACCTCGCCTGTATGTGTCCGTAGATGCTTAGTCAAATGACCTCTCTGTGAAAAGATTTTCGAGCAATAAGCACAAACGAATGGCTTCTCGCCTGTATGTAATCGTAAATGTGCAGTCAATTGACCTTTCGTGCAAAACTTCTTCGAGCATTGTTCACACCCAAAGGGCTTCTCGCCTGTGTGTGTCCGTAAATGCACACTCAAATTATGTTTTTTAATAAACTTCCGTTCACAGTGGCTGCATTGGATTATTGGTTTATTTTTATTGAGATCACCATCAATAATTGGATTACCTAAAAAATAAAAAATTGAATATAAGATGACCCTTGCTGTCTGCATTCTTAAGTAATAAATATAAAAGAAAGTAATAGTCACAAAGAAGAAAAAGAGAGCTTAAGGTAGTTGTATCGCGACAGTAGTAGTAAACAGTTAATTCTAGTGTATATAGAGCAGACAATAAGGATTCATAATTAATAAGCCCAAAACTTTTTGCTGTTTATGTACCACTGCTAGCAAATTCCATACAACTTAGTGGTAGTTTAAAAAATCTGGCAACACCGAGCTTGTATATATTTTATCATAGAGATGTCAGATAAAGTACAGTGCCTGGAACACCGAGCGATGTTCGGTAGCTTTTTACCTCTAAATAGCTTAATAACTCATGATATTTGATAAGAACACCAATTTTAAAAAAAAATTGTTAGTGCGGTTTTTGAGAAAATCAAAAAAAAAAACGAAAAACTTTCATGTAAATGTCAACTTCCGGTTTTCCGATTTTAAGAAAAAAGCTTGCTGTACCCCTTCTAGCCTATATCGAGCTTAAGTTTCGAAATTCGTAGCTCTGAGATTTATGGTTGCGAAAAGCAATGGGAGTACATTCTTACGTAGGTAAACATAAACTTCCGGTACTTTTATTTTAGCCAAAATCTTGTGGTACTTCTTGTAGTCTGTAGATAGCTTAAGTTTCAAATTTCAGGACTCTGCGACTTACCGAAGACGAGATATGAACGATAAAAATATTTATTTTGCGACATGACTAATTTACACCTCCTTTCTTTATATTAAATCGAATTAAAATTTATACACGACTAATAACTCATGAGTCTTGATAAGTACACCAATTTTTAGCGAACTCTTTACAGCCGTTTTCGAGAACCCGATACTATATATATACAGGAATTGCTCATTTAATAATATAGGATTATAAAGGAAGATTTATAAAACAAAAAGTTCTTAATAGGCGATTGAAACTGTTGAGGCAAAGGTTGAAGCGAAAAACCGTCAAAAAAAGTGTACTAAAGTGGGTAAATAAATGCGTTGTTGCCAACTTGTTTTTAGCGTAATCCCTTCCACTACTTGGGTGAGATAAATTTTTAATTATTTATTCATTATTATCTCAGAAACTGTGTTGTAACTATGAATTAAAATTTTTTAAAGAATTTATTAGTTATTGTTTAATGTTGGTTTAGTTTTTTAAAACACTGGTAAGAAGAGTTTCTTAATTATAATTAAATATGTATGTAAACTTTCCGATATCCCGTATAGTGCAATGTTAAAGAGACTGAAAAACTCGATTTTTGGAATTTAATGTCTCCGGAACTATTTTGTTCATAAATTTCGTTTTGTCACCAATCGATGCAGAAGTATTTAAATAATAATCTGTCTAAATTTCAAAAAAATGCATTTGGTGATACAACTAAGTACCTTAAACATGTTTGAAAGGTGGAGAAAAATTATTTTTAACTTTCTGATACCCTGGATAACACAAGTGGGGGAAAAAAAGTATTAAAAAGTTCTTTCTTGTTCCAAAATATTTGTATTTTAAATTTGGAAAATTGATTAGATTTTGATCCATCTACCTTCAAAATATCCGGTTCAAAAATTCAGCAAATATCATTTTTTTTATCAATATTTTAAGGGCGTGTAATAATATAGTTATAATTAGAGACCGGATTTTTATGCAGTAAAAACTGCTAAATATGCCATAAAATATTCAGTTAAAAATGCTGAAATATGCAAGTAATATGCAAAATACTTTAAAATGTGCAAATATATACAGTAGAAGATGGCAAAATAAATTTTTTATCCACTAAAAAATTAAAATTGAAGACAAAAAGACTTTTTATTTGAAGGAGTGCTATGAAAAAAATAAAATGATAAAGTAAGCTATAGACACCAAGTGTCAAATATGTACTTTTATTGCGTAAGAAATTGCAAAAATTCTCATCTATATATATAAAATTAAGGTTTTGTCTGTACATTGGTCCAAATCACGTCAAATTTTGGTTGCACACGTTTCAAGCAAAGTTATGAACGAAAATACCCTCAACAAAATTCCTGTATGTCTGTCTGTTTCAGTGGTTTCCGCGAAAAGTTGCTCACGATTCACGTTAAAACGACAAAACGGATTATTATGAAATTTCATTTTTGTATCAGATGTCTTCTAATTTACGTTTTTAGCTATATAATGTTTTGATATTTTGACCCTGAAAGGAGGTTTGGGGGGCGCACAAATTATCAAATAACTCCTAAACTATTAACTCTACGGCAAATTTTATAATGAGCAAAGTTGTAGGGGATGTGATTTCTGAAAACTTTTGTTTAAAAAAATTCCCCCAAAAACCACCCAAAAAAGGGGAGGGGGTGAAAAATATGTAAATTCTTGCCTTTGAAGCAAACTCGACCTAATTTTGTATACATAATCTGTGGGTCAATAGAAAGCTAGAAATGCAAAAATTAACCACCCAAAATGGAGGGAGGTCAAAAAATGAAAATTCTTAACCTTAGAGCCAACTTAACCAAATTTTGTATACATAATCTGTGGGTCACTAGAAGGCTAGGAATGAAAAAAACTGGGTTCGTGGGTTGCGGGTGAGGGTGCTGGGTGGGTTTCGGAGGGGGGGGGTTCATGGGATGGAGTGGTGGAGTGGGGGCGGGCACGGGTTCATGGTGCTGGGTGGGTTTCGGGGGGGTGTGGTGGGTGGGAGTGGAGTGTGAGGGTGGGGTCATGGGTTGGGGTCCAGGGGGCGTGGCCCGGCAGTAGGCTAGTAAGAGGGCCGCAGCTAGTATTTAATATATTAAAAAAATTTTAAACTCAAAGAAATAATAGGTGCCCTTGAATAAAATCAACATAATAAATATAATAATTTTTCAAAAAATATGAACGAAAAAATACGGGGGTGGGTAGTTTTATTTAACAGACACGATTGTAGTGTATTGGTTTTATTTTTTTATATTAACAAGCTTTTCTTATTGACGTACAAATAATAAATAATGCAAATATTTGTCCGGCTATAATCTGATCACTACACTAATTTACACACACTTTCACACACACACACGAACACTCAATGGCCAAAATGGGCAATAGTTACCGAAGGCCATTAAAAAATAATAATAATAATAATTAAATAATTAACAAAAATAATTAAAATTTGATTTTAACTGTGAATAATTTATGTTTACAAGTATTTTTCTATTTTATCTTCAGGTTATATTATGTCTAGGATATCTTAAAATTGATTGATAGGATGAAAAGTAGAGCTCCACATACTCAGACGTAATGGGTGTAAATTTAAAGTAACTTAAAACCCCCACTTTTATTTTGGAAGAAAAATATTGGAAACTTTTCGTCATTTTCGTGTAAAGGAAAATATCTAGTCAAATCAAAGCACAACTGAATAAAAAGAAAAATGAGTGGGTTGTTGTTTTCCAGAACACCAGAGTCCTATAATATTTATTAAAGTACATATACGAAATGAGGTCAATCTAAAGATAAGGCAAATAAAACGTGACTTCTGGGAGGGATATACAAAAAACTTAGAACGAGACTTTTATGGTCAGCAAAAAAGAATTTGGGGAATTATCCGAAAACCAGAAGAAGGAAACCTTAGAATATATCACCATAAACAATAATATAGATAAAGATAAGTGGGTTGACTATTTTGGACTTCTCTATGCCGGAACAACGGAGGAACCAAGAAATTTTGAAAATAATATCCCTTAGCTAGAATTAAAAGATACAGAAATAATAGAATCAATCCAGAAATTAAAAAATTGCAAATCTCCAGACGAAGATGGTATAACTAATGAGATGATCAAATATGGTGGTCCTAAATTATGGAATGAAATCATCTTATTATTAATATAAATATTCACCCTCTGCAAGATACCAGGAGAATGGAAAACTAATATAGTTATACCAATTTTTAAAAAGGGAGAAAAGGAAGCCCCGAAAACTACAGAGGTATCAACTTGCTCAATACTCATCTAAAGCTCACCAAGTCTATTATAGCAAAGAAACTCACTAAAATAATAAATCTTGAAGATGAACAACAGGGATTTAGACGCGGGCGTTCTTGTATCGATGCTATATTTGTTGTGAGACAATTAGCTGAAAAAGCCTTGGAATTCAACAAACCTGCCTTTTTCTGCTTCAGTGACATTGAAAAAGCTTTTGATAAAATCCAACTGAAGCATGTCCTGAAGATTTTGGAAGATCATAGAACACCAGTGGTCCTCATTAGATTAATTCAGGGAATATATAGAAATAATTATGCAAGAATCAGAATAGAGGGGAAACTAAAACTAGAGGGGATGATTCTAGTCAACCAGGGAATTCGACAAGGCGATTCACTAAGTCCATTTTTATTCAACCTTGTGATGATTGAATTAATAAAAGCCCTCCAAAATATCCAAGGCTACTCAATGGGAGATGAGAATGTCAATATTGTGTGCTACGCAGCGACGCGGCTCTTGTTGCGGAAAGCGAAAACGATCTCCAACGACTCTTACATAAATTTGCACTTTCCTGCGAAAGATTCAATCTTAAGATATCTTCGAGAAAGACGAAAAATCTCACAATATCTAGAGAACCAGTTCGCTGTAAGTTACAACTATATAACACCATAGTGGAACAAGTGCCATCCTTCAACTATCTCGGCGTTCAGATAACCAGCTCCAAAAGTGTTAGCGAGAAGTCAGACTGGAATCTATTAAGGCGTCCAAAATATCAGGATGCCTTAATGAAAGGATTTGGTCAAACAAGTTTCTGGGAACGGAAGCAAAAGTACGCATCTATAAGACCGTTGTGCGACCAATTTTGACATATGCTGCCGAAACAAGAACAGACACCGCAAAAACAAGAGAAATATTGGAAGTTTATGAGATGAAATCGCTACGCAGAATTGCGGGTAAAACAAGGATGGACAGTGTAAAAAATGAAGATATTAGGGAAAAGTGCAATATACAAAAAGTCAGCGTATGGGTCCAAAGGAGAAGATCAGAATGAAGTGCACACGTATTGCGAATGAACGAAGACCGGCTGATGAGGAAGGTACCATAAATGACAACAACTCTACAGGGGAAAGAAGACGGGGCAGTCCAAGAAAACGATGGAAAGACGTTCTGGAGTAAAGAGGCTCTTAGCCTAACAATAAGAAGGAGAAGAAGAAGTTGTTTTCTAGCTATGTTTACATCCTTTGTAATCCAATTTCCTAGTTCGTAGTCCAACACTACACTTCGTGTCGTTGAGGCCTATTTCAGGTTTTTAAAATTATTTCCCTTCTGTTTTATTTCTTCATTTTTTTTCATTCTTTCTCCGAAAATTTCCTTTTAATAAATCTGTAACGAAATTTGCAATATTTGACAAAAAATCCTTCAACTATGCAATTTTATGCAATATTCTTCAAATATGCAATTTTATGCAATATTACTCAAATATGCAAAAATATGCAGTAGTATAAAATTTAACCCACAGTATCCTAGATGTATGATTTGGATAGATAATTAATTGATCCCCTGGGTCTTATGTGGCGGCAAACAAAATATGCAATTGCATAGGAATCTGGTCTCTATTGATAATACAGGAATATACCATACGGAGTGTTGAAATAGTATTTACTCTTTCCTCCATTTAATTTATATATAATAAATAAATAAAATTACCCTCAATTGATCTTATTCTTTTTAATTTCAATTTCGATTCTAATAGTGAAAGTAAAGCAACGTGAATGCATTTCTTTTGATGTTTGCATAAGAATTCTTCGCTTATAAACATCGTTTGACAATAAACGCACAAATAAAGTGGACCTGAAAATAATAAAATTTCAAATTAATTCCAATTAACAATTATTTAAATTTACAACTATTTATTTATTAATTTCTAGTTCAATTTTCACTAAAATAATTTCTGAATTTGGAATATGTATAATAATATGTAATCATAATTAATAGAAACATTTGATCGAATGATTTCCACATTTGATTCAATCGCGAATCAAATGTAGGGAATTTTTGTCAAATATTGAGTGAAAATAATATTTGAACTTATATATTTCTAACTTGAAATAATGATCTTAAATAATTTTTTATATTTTTTCTAATTAATATAACAAAGAATAATTGCTATAACAATGAGAATTGTTTTTGACAGCGCTTATTTGAATTATTTTTATATTATTTGAAAATTAATTATAAAAATTATAAAAATTTATTTCAGAAACATTTGAGTCTCTTATTTTTGAAAAATAGATGGAATTTTTTTCAAAAAGAACAACTTCGAGCTTCATAACTACAATTTAAATAAATGAGAAAATGAATAAGGACAATTTAATAAAAGGTCTTAGAAGATAATAAATTAATTATGAATAATATATAGTATTTGGCCACCGAGCGATGCTCGGTCACTCTTTGCTTCAGTTAAAACCTATATATTAATCCCCCTTCCCCGAAACGACTAACCCCCCACCGCTGCAGAACCCATATCGATCCCCACCGTCACCCTCGCCCACGCACCCAGTTTTTGCATTTCTAGCCTTCTAGTGGCCCACAGATTGTGTATAGGTATATAAATAAATACAGTATAATAATTTTTTTAAATTAAATAACAGGTTTTAAGTTTATCAATTAAATTGCCAAATTTTAATATAGAAAAAATACGTTTGTGGGATTTAAAACTCGATTTTTAATCAATTAAATTGTCTAACTTTTAATATATATAATATTTGTAATGATCTATTAGTGGAATTTAAAATTAAAAAAACAATTAATAATTAAAAGGAAATTGAATAAAAATGTAAATATACATTTTTATCGAGACAACCACCTGTGAATAATTATTTCAATTAACAAAAAACCCATCAAAAACAATTTAGGTCAAGATGAGACCGTGACAGATCGAATCTGCCAACACAAAACCCTCCTAACTCGTGAATTTCATCCAAATCGTTAAAGCCGTTTTCGAGAACCCGATTGTGGATATATATATACAAGATTTGCTCGTTTAATATAAAAAGAAAGATATGATTATTATGTCAGAATTTGAGTCCGAGCGCCAACTTGCTACCCGGGCAATTAGGTTCTCCCATATAATATATACATAATTAAGATCTTTGATTTAATTGTCGTTATTAATTTTTTCATTTAATTATAATCCTAATGTAAATAATTTATAGAAATTACAATAAATTAATTATTACAAATAATATCTAACCTCTATGGATTGGATATTCCATTGTTGGCTCATTAAACAATTCTGTCATTATGGAAAGACGAAAGAATAGAAAAAACTCAGTAATAAATCAAATTGCTAAAATTTATGAATTTCGATATATTATTTAATTATAAAATCAAGCTATCGCTAAAAACATCCTAATTTCTTGACAGCTTGAGTGAAAGCATTTTCTAAACCGGTGGTAGAATTAAGACTTTCAAGTGCTCTGTCAAGAAGCCTATATAATAAATTGATAAATAAAATCAAAATAAATTTCTTATTTATATTTTGTTTAATAAAAAAATATGTATTATAAACCTATAAAATAAAAAATAATAATAAAAATATCATTTTTTTTTTATTTATTATTTCCATTCTTGAAATCCAACATTGGATTAATGATAATTTTTCAACACTTCAGAATTTGATATTCAAAAATCGTGTATTCTGATGAGTTCAACAGAAAATCCTATTTCGATATGTTTATATTTTTAAGATAAATAAAAAGTAATTTTAAATTGTGTGCGATACTAGCGATCGGTAAGTAAGGCGAACATTAAGATCTTTTATCTACGAGATCAATAGAGTTCCCCATCTATATATACTTTATCTATGATGATGAGATGTTTATTTTCTCCGTCAGGTAGCAGAGAGGTCTAGTCAACTAATCCCGTATATTATTTGAATTCACAATAAGGTAGTTCTTTCACAAATGCAAAAATTCAAGGAGTTTTTTAAACTTGGAATATAAGTCATTAAAAGCATAATACACATACTGTTAAAATTTGAAGACGATTTACCACACCAAATATGAAATAATTGCAATTAAAAATGACATTTTTAACATAGGGTAGATAGGGAAAGGGTGGGGATATTATCATTATTTTATTTTTTTTCATTGAAGGACTTTCACCATCTTGATGAAAAACTAATATTTGTTAGAATAATATATTCGGAATAACTTAAAAAAAAAATTGAAATTATTTACCACGTAGTTTTGATAAAAAACAAAAAACATTTGGGCGATTATTTTTAGTGGAGGGGATATAAGGACAATGGCTTGGAAAGGATCCGGCTAGTATGTGTGTATCCATATAGACATTTCGTATTGTGAGTGGTCAGTCACGTTAAAAATACATAACCTAAAATTTTAGTTCCGTTCATATTTATAGAGTGGTTACGAGGCTAAAACTTTTTGTGTGGATTGTCGCGAAAGGCCACAGACGAAACGAAATGTTGACAACCAAATTGTAAACATCATTTCCGAGGATGTGTCCATAGAGAAAACAAGTCCGTGGGTGAATTTTTACTTGTTCTTTTAGATTTTTTGTTTGTTTCATATTGTTTAATTAATTCTTTGATTTTAGTATTGGGACCGTGCGGAGTCATGTAAGGTGAAACCAAACGACGCTAGTGCGCGTTGCGGACAAATCATGCACTTTAGTGCGCTAGTTATGTAACAAACAATAAATGTCTTTACTAAACCTATAGATAATTAACATTCATATTCTAAAAAATATATAATTAATTTTACTTTCACATTTATTTTCAATAGAATACGAGGTTTGTTCAAAAGAAAAGGTAAATTTTGAATTTTCGCGGGCTGTGTACATTCGATTATCGAAATTTTTTTGTTATGTTTGTACACATGTGTTAGTCATAGGTTGGCATTATCAGCCCATTTGGATTAGTAGTTTGTTGTTGACAATTGAAAAGTTTAGTCACGTTTGTGTGTTCTTCGATTTTTGACTTTTGAAAAAATGGATCAAAGAATATGTATTAAATTTTGCGTTAAAAATGGAATAAAGTGCTCCAAGGCACTTGAAATGTTGACTGTGGCATTCGGAGAGTCCACTTTGTCTCAAAAAAGTGTTTATAAGTGGTACAAGCGCTTTACAGAAGGCCGAGAAGATGTTGATGACGATGAGCGTCCTGGAGTTGCAACCACGTCAACAAGTGAAGAAAACATTGAAACAGTGAAAAAAATTGTTTTGGAAAATCGTCGAATCACTATTAGGGAAGTTGCAGAGGATGTTGGCATATCAATCGGCTCATGCCATGCAATTTTCTCGAATGTTTTGGGAAACGTGTGGCAGCAAAGTTTGTTCCAAAATTGCTAAATTTTGAGCAAAAGCAACGTCGCATTAGTATCGCTCAGGAGTTGTTGAATGACGTCAACGACGATCCAGGTTTGCTCAAAAGGGTCATAACTGGTGACGAAACGTGGGTATATGGTTATGACGTCGAAACCAAGGTCCAATCATCCCAATGGAAGCGGCCAGATGAGCCAAGACCGAAAAAAGTACGCCAAGTTCGATCAAATGTGAAGGTTTTGCTCACTGTTTTCTTCGATTACAATGCCGTGGTGCATCATGAGTTCTTGCCAACAGGTCGTACGGCTAATAAGGAATACTACAAGGAAGTTATGCAACGTTCGCGTGAAGCAATACGGCTCAAACGATCGGAATTGTGGAAAAAAATAATGGATTCTGTATCATGATAGCTCACACATCAATGCTTGTTCGTGATTTTTTGGCCAAAAACAACACCCTAACTATGCCTCAACCACCTTATTCACCAGATTTGGCTCCCTGCGACTTTTTCCTATTCCCAAAACTGAAGAAACCAATGAAAGAAAAGCGTTTCGCCACAATTGATGAGATAAAGTCAGAATCGAAGAACGAGCTGATGGCCATGCCGAAAAGCGCATTTCAGAAGTGCTTCGAGGATTGGAAGAAGCGCTGGCATAAGTGCATTATATCTGAGGGGGATTACTTTTAAGGGGACAAAATGGATATTGATGAAGAAATAAATACTTTTCAAAAAAATTCAAACTTCACCTTTTCTTTTGAACAGACCTCGTATAATGTTGAAGTAGTGCGATAGCCTGGCTGGGTCCTGACTCTTTGAGAGGTTGTATCTCAGAGATGAAAAAGTTAATTTCATTTTGTAACTTCTAGTTGGAAGGAATCGATGCCCTTAATAGTTGGAAACCAGATTTAGGACATAAAACCGGATATTGTGGTCCCCAGAGGCCAAAAAGGGACTAATAATCCATTGGTCAGTGTATGTTTATTATTATATGTTATATTTTAGAAGTCTCTCTATTCTTTGTATTTTAAAATTGAATGTATTATTTAAAAACAAATATATATATATATATATGTATATATATTTGTTAATTGTATGAATATATAGCAGAAAATAGATAATAAGGCTTTGTTATTATTCTCATTTGAGAAATTGAAGAAAAAAGAACATGCTGTCTTACTGTAAAAATAATTCGAGGACTTCAATTTTGTAATAACATGGAAAATAAATGATCCCAATTATGAACGATCCTTAAAATTTCAGCCTAAATTAAAGTCTGAGGTGAAGGCTAACATGGGCGTCCGACATTTTAAGCTCCAATTACTTTGTCCCCACTTCCTCCCGATTTTAGTTATTTGACCACTCCCAGGGCGCAGCACTGCCTGAATATTTACCAGGGGATTTTAAAATATAATTTAATTCCGTCTAATCGTTTTTTTTAATTAAAAATGCAGTAGATCAATATTAATATTATAATAATATAATAAATTATTATTAATATTTTTTTGATACAAAAATTTTCTCTGGGGAGAGACGGACTTGGTAGAACTTTTTATTGAATGTAATGGAAGGCAGCCCAGGGGTAGTGAGGAAAGGAAAAAAATGAACACATCAAATAAGGTGTAATTTATTATATTAGTAATGCACGCGGCTCTATAATTTAAGTCACGTCTCTTTGTCAAATCTTTAATTTCCTCATCATACCATTTCTGAAAATGACTAGGAATTATTTTTGATTTCACTGGGGCCACAGTATCAAGGCTTTTCTTTATATTCAAATACAAACGATCGATAAGAAAATCAACATTTATATCATGGTCATTCAGATTCAGCCAGGGCAAGTTCACCAGAATACTCTGAATATTTTCGGGATTAACATCCTTTAAATTTCTAGTTTCAATCACTTTATCCAACGGTAATCTATATGAGTTTCCTGTTTTGTCCGACCCATAAATCTCTATAATGGAGTGATCAGAGAGTTTCGGGGTCTTAAGTATGTGTGTCGAAATATTTGACTTGTTAGCAAATACCAAATCGATCTTTGTTTTACTATTTTGGGTTATTCTTGTAGGCTCTCCAACCAACTGATGTAATCCTCGTCTTTCCATTTCTGATATTAATTTTTCTCCATAATGAGCATCCTTCAGCAAGTCAATATTAAAGTCTCCCATTATAATTAAATCCTCCATAAGTATCTCATCCAATATATCATCGAATATATTCAAGAACTCCATCTTGGAGCCAGATGGGGATCTATACAGACAGACAATATTCAATGTGCAATGTGGCTTCTCTTCAATCATAATACCAAGTACCCATAAATGTTCTCCAAAGGTCTTCTCATAAAATACATGATAATTAATCTCTTTCCTGATATAGTACAACAGTCCACCAGTATATCGGCTATGCGAGTCACATCTAACAATGTCATATCCATCCAAGCTTATCTCACTATCAAAAATATTCTCCGTCAGGTGTGTCTCATTTAACGCTAGTAGTATAATATTATTTTCTTTTAAAAATTGGAAAACTTCCTCCCTCTTGGATAATAGACTCTGAATATTAAGGCAATATACTGACGGGTTAAATTGCTATTGAGTATAGGTAGTCCTTTCTTTAACACCTCGTACAATCGCTTCATATGCTTTACACGAGCGACTCCAGGTTGTATGGGCTGTATCGAGGTTTAGGTCCAGTTTAGTATTTCTCTGAACACAGTTTGTACATTTCATTTTTGTACTATTGCAGGCCCTAGTCGCATGTTCTTCTGCGCAAAAACCACAAGTAGGCGTCTCTCTAGTACAAAAACTTATTCTATGACCGAATTCGTTACACCGGAAGCATCTAATCATGTCGAAAACCTCATAAATCCTGCACCGTTCAAATCCAACAGACAGCCATTTTCTATCACTCACAGTAGCAAAAGTTTTCGGATCCATCTCGATGCATATGTCAAAGTGCCCATCTCTTGGTTTAGTCTTAAATAAAAATTTTACATTAGCCTCCTGACCAAGGCCCACATCATTTTGTTTAAGAATCATTTTGACCAACTCATCATCGGTCAGATTTGCCTCATTCATAATATCTTTTATCTTCAGTCTCGGCAGCCTTCGCTTGGGTTTGCTGAATTCGATTTCATCTTTAAATTGATCACTTATCATGCCAGTAACTTTAGTTAATTCTTCTTTATTATTCGACCGGAAAATAATAGTTCCATCGCTCCTCGAATTTGTGACCTTTACATCATTAAAAAGCCTCGGTTCCATCTTCGAGATAAGATCCTTTCTCAATTCAGTATTAGTCTTGTTTGTTTTCGTCTTCATAATCATGACATCTTTAAACTTGGGCCTCAATATTGGTGCAGTGTCACCCTTAACCATTTGGCTATCTGCGGTCACTTCCGAGATACATTTTTTATTTTCACAGACACTGTCAATGACATTCTTGCTTATAAGTTCATTTCTAAGTTTCTGATTTTCAGCCATAATAATGTCCAACTTACTCTGCATAAGTTCGTTAGATTTAGACAAATCGGCCACCATCCGGATAAGCCGATTGATCGAATTCTCATCCACCTCAATTAGATGAACATCATTAACATTAGAAGTTGACGACTTAGACATAGTGCATGATTCACATATCCAAGTCGTTTTTCTCATGTGGAATCCTCTAGGTTCCACTTTAGCGCACTTCTAATGATATTTCTTCTGGCACTCTGTACACTTCGCAGTATTTTTATTATCCAGATTCTCAGGACACAGCACACAATGAGACATATTTAAGATAATTAATATAACAATAATATAATATAATATAACAATGAATATATATTAATATATTCAAAAATCAAATAATATTTTTGAAAATTTCTTAGAAGAAAAATTAAAAATAAGAAAAACAGTGAAAATGTTTAGAGTTTTGCATAGGCCAACCACAGCATAAGAATAATATAATAAGCATGCAACCATTTCTTTCGAAATTCCCGATCGGTTTGGAAACCTTTTTTCTTTTTTAAACAATACATTTCAATATTTAAATTTATCTAAAAAGTGTCTCTAAATTAATTATATATAATAATTTTAAAATTAATTTATCTACTAAAATTTCAAATGACCCGCGCAGTAATAAATCATTAGAATCAACCCCATTATCCCATATTAAATCATATCTCACTAAAACTTATATTATACATTAAAAATATATACCTAATATATAGTATATATATGTTTTAAAATTAATCTGTCTCACTAAAATTTTAAGAACTTGCCATTTTTTCTTAAACTCAAAAAAAATTAATTTTCAAGTGGCAAGGAATATTTCGAAAAACGGACACATATTGATATATACGATTTTTAAAATTAATAATCGAGTTTGCATTAAAATTTCAAATGAGACACGCCTGCGAAAACTTTAACATTCTAAGCTATAGTGATGAATATATTACTACAAGCTGCGTCAGGCGTGCCTCCGGCACGCCATCTGCACCTTGGCCCTCCGGGCGGGTGGCCCTGGCGGGCAGCGTCTCGAGACGGCCAAAAGTTTGTTTGCAATATAATTTTGTTCAACTGTATTTTAATTAAATATACTCGTATTTTATTAATTAAAAATCAGCTTCAAGAAATAATCTAACTCATTGCGAAAGGAAAATAAAAAATTCTGAGTGTGTCAAGCTTACGCACGACGGAAGTGAAACTTCTAGTATTCCTCTCTCTCTTTTCATTTCATTCACTTTTTTCTCTCTTACGTTAGTTTGAAGATTATAGGTTAAATAATTCAACGACGAAGCATAGATTTACTCTTTCTAATATTTTCTTATACATGAATGAATTTTGATTTATGTACAGTTCCAAAAATTCTTTTTAATGTTACATACAGCATTTTCATTTGTTTGAATGTTCAATAATAATTTTAGTGTTGAATGTGCTGTTTTTCCTCCGTCTAATAAAGTGGCAGCAATTCCAGATGATGTCATTTGTGCCAATATGAGCGAAATTAAAAATGTTTCCCTGTTCCACCTGGTGCATCCAAAAAAAGAAACCATCTTCTTGAGCAGCGACTGCATGCATAATTTTATCATAAAGTAATTTTTGTTCTGGTAACAATTTTGGTTCATTTGCTTGAACATATGCATTTAAACCATCAACATTGTACGATTGTTCACGTTGCATATCGCGATTAAATAAATCACTTACTGGCCGATTAGCTGATGGCATCCCTAATTTAATTAGTGGTTGATTCGAAATGATCATGCATAAATCTTCCAACTTAATCAAAGATTCATTATATATTTCTGGCGAGAAATTTATATCTGGATCTCCTCGAATTCTACGTAGAGCATGTAATACATCTTCACTCATTGAAGCCTTATATTTTCCCCATAATTTAGGCGGGTTAGTTGGAAAACACGTTGTCAATAAAATGGCAAACAAACATCGTATTTGATGTGGCGATGAACCGAGAGCAGCATCGGCAAGAGTTGTATCCCAATGCAATCTTCTTCTAACAATCGTAATGCTAGGCATGCACCATGATTCGTTGTATGTAATGCACTGAGATACTGGGAAATGTATTTATAATAAGAAACATTGATTAAGATTTGGAATGTTTCTTTCCGACAGGCTCAGGTTAGCCAACTAATAACAATAAAATAATCACATTTAAAAATATGAATTTTTCTTTTTACTTAAGAGAGAATGGTGTATTTCTGTGAAACAGTTTAATTATAAAGTTTAGGGAAAACAAAATATATCTATAATATAATCATAATACTTCTTCAAGGCCTTTGAGAACAATGAATTAACCCACACCCATTGTCTGCCTGGGTACAAAAGAAAAGATAAACCTTTTTTTAAAACCCCAATTGGCATTCTACCTGAGAATAATTAATTTAATTATGTAAAATCGTGTGAAATCAAATCAAACCGATTTGGCCCAAAATTTAGATAAACCATTTGGAGCACTAAACAAACATATGGTGTGATTATGGTTTCGATACGTTCAGTGGTTTAGGCATGGGTCGATCACGCACATACATACTAAGGATTATATATATATATATATATATATATATATATAAAATTAAATTAACAAATTATGTCTGTATTCAAAATAGATTTTATTATCTTAAAAAAAAAAAAAGTTTCTGAAATTTTGACCTGACTACCTGACCTTTCAGGGCAGGGATAATGTATTGTTTGCTTGGCCCTTTTAGAGGCTCTATTTCTATAGATCTTATCTGTCAATCAATTAAATATAAAAATAAAAAATAAAATCAAACCGATTTGGCTCAAAATTTAGGTAAACCATCCCCAGCACTAAGCAAACATATGGTGTGAATATGGTTTCGATACGTTCAGTGGTTTAGGCGTGGGTCGATCGCGTTCATACACCCAAAGGATTTTATATATATATAGATAGATAAATAAAAAAAAGTTTCTGAAATTTTGACCTGACTACCTGTATTCCCCTTTCTTTTGTTAAGAGGGGTTTCATTGTTTAAGACCTGACCTTTCAGGGCAGGGATAATGTATTGTTTGCTTGGCCATTTTAGAAGCTCTATTTCTATAGATATTATCTGTCAATCAATTAAATAAAAAAATAAAAAATAAAATCAAACCGATTTGGCTCAAAATTTAGATAAACCATCGCGAGCATTAAGCAAATATATGGTGTGAATATGGTTTCGATACGTTCAGTGGTTTAGGCGTGGGTCGATCGCGTACATACACACAAAGGATTTTATATATACAGATATAGAGATATTAAATATATAATGTATATAGAGAATAGAGATGTTTTATTTGAAAAATTTGGAAGTAAATCTAGCAACTGTCATTGAATATTAGCTGCTTTTTCTCCCACATGTTCACCTGACAGCGCCACGGGTACCGTCGTGACAAGGGGACTTTTATATTATTATATATATTAAAAGTTAATCAATTTAATTGATTAAAATGGACTTTTAAATCCCAGAAACGTATTTTTTCTATATTAGAATTTGGCAATTTAATTGATGAACTCAAAAATTGTTATTTAATTTAAAAAATTATTATACGGTATTTATTTATACACTACATGCCACTACAAGGCTTGAAATGCAAAAACTAGGTGAAGGGGCGAGGGTGGAGGTGACGGTGGGGGGGGGGGGGGGGGGGGGGAGGGGAGTGGTATAGGGGGGTGAAGTGGTGGGGGTCCGGGGATAAATATATAGCTTTTAACTTAAGAAAAAGTTACCGAGCATCGCTCTGTGGCCAGGTACTGTAGAATCTAATCGTGGTAATTTCAATTAATTAAGTTTATTATGGGTTGAGATATATGTGTTTGAAGTTATAGATCATTAACAGGAATTATTTTACTTCGAATTTTGAATTAATTATAAATTTAAAAAATGCTAATTCACAACAAATCGCATACCTTAAGATGTGGATAAACATTTAAATCTAATTGTTTTATTACAGTAAATGCAGATTTAACTTCATGGTCGAATCGCCATGGTCTATCAATTACTCCTTTGGCAGTGTATCGAATATAGCCCAACTCTCCTTCAAAGGATGAAGGTAGAATTAAAGGAAGAGTTATAGCAAATGGGTATGCGTGGGTACCAGGATTAATAACCATTTCTCCACCTAAAAAATTAAAAAATATATAAATAAATAATTAGTATTTTTGTAAAACAACTTTATAATTGTTTTTTCAACTCTACTCAGCACGCTAGACAGGGTGCTTCGCATGCCGGACTGTTTATTATTATAAACATTAATATATTACACAACATTTATTAGTGAAGAATAAACCAAAGATGTAGATAAATACACTCATATAAATTTAAACATATTTATAAATAACATTTTATTTATTTGAGACTATAGTTTCGAAGGTATTGGCCTTCATTTTCACTTTTTTTTATAAATGTTATTTTTGGATTAATCTCGGTACACTATAAAAGCGAGTAATGAATTGATTCTAAAAGAAATTTTTTGCTTGTTCATTTTTAGAAATATATGTAACCAATGGCGGACCAAGTCAAGCGGGGCCCCTAAGTGGTAAAATAACGGGGCCCTCAAAATCAATTAAACAAAAAATAAAAAAATTCTGAACCATGAACGATTATATCTAAATTTTGGTACTTATTAACAAAACATTTATTTTTTTAAATTAATTTTTCATAAAATATATTTTACGAAAATGAATTTAGGTCATTTATCAAAGATTTTAATAGATATGTTTATATTGCATGTAGGAGGGTCTTGTCCCCTTGGGAGTCGAACCCAAGCACTAGTACGCTTTCCGGGAAACTAGTCAAGATCCTTGAGACCATCACCTCCAAACATGCAACATACTACTGTGGGCAATAAATAGTAAGACTTTTTAATTTAAATTTCGCGCGGAAACCCATTCGTCGAAATATATTTTTTCTAGGTTGGTATGACTGTCAGTGACATCTGTGCCAAATGTCACATCAAAATAATCATTGGTGTTTAGTATACGCTTGTCTTTCTGAAGTACAAAAAGTGCATTCGCTTTTTTTTACAATGAGTGAAATTATTCAACAAAGAAGTTCCATTAAATTTTGTGTGCGGAATCAAATTTCTGGTGCCGAAACGTTCAGAATGTTGCATAAGGCCTTCGGTGATAATTTTATGTCGCGAGCAAGTGTTTGATTGGTACAAACTGTTCAAAGAGGGTCGAGAACGCGTTGACGACGAACAAGTCAAAAATCAAGATCCTGTTGACAGTTTTCTTCGATTATCGAGGTGTGGTGCACTCAGAATTCCTTCCGAGTGGCCAAACTGTCAACAAGGAATACTATTTGAGTGTTATGCGTCGTTTGCGCGAAGCTATTCGCAAAAAGAGGCCGGAATTATGGGCCGACAACTCTTGGTTTTTGCACCACGATAATGCACCTTCGCATACTGCATTGATTATTCGTGAGTTTTTCGCCAAAAATTCAATCAATATCGTTCCACAACCACCGTATTTGCCTGATTTAGCTCCTTGTGACTTCTGGCTGTTCAGCAAACTCAAACGACCGCTCCGGGGAAACCGTTTTGAGTCAATTGAAGATATTAAACGCGAATCGCTACGCGCATTGAAGGCTATTCCGGAAATTGGCTTTAACAACTGTTTCGAGGATTGGAAAAAACGTTGGCGCAAGTGTATTGAGGCCGGGGGGATTACTTTGACGAAATAGATTTGGAAGAATAAATAAAGAATTTTAAAATTAAGAACAAAGTCTTACTATTTATTGCCCACAATAGTATAACTAAGGCCAGATAAGTGCTTGGGTTCGACTTCTTTACACAAAATTGCCCCTGCATTGATCCGATGCTGAATCTTTATTTCAGTTAAGCAGTCATTTTTACTATTCCAATCTGTTTGAATGGAGTGAAAATACTTGGCTTTAGTTATATGTTGCATGTTTGGAGGTGATGGTCTCAAGGGTCTGGACTAGTTGCCCGGAAAGCGTACTAGTGCTTGGGTTCGACTCCCGAGGGGACAAGACCCTCCTACATGCAATATAAACATATCTATTAAAATCTTTGATAAATGACCTAAATTCATGTTCGTAAAATTAATTGATTTCATATCACAAGTTGATTTTGAGAAAAAATTCAATCTTTCTTTCTCAAATAGATACTCATTTCTTTACATAAAATATATTATAAATTAGTTCAGTTGGATTGTTGAAACAAACAATCCTTATTTAGAAGTGAATTAAAAAAATCGAGGTGTTGTTACCTTTCTAAAATTGAATACACTTGTTATAAAACAATGTTTAAGAAAACATTTAAACACAATAGGCCTTTTTTGGGGCCCCCCGCATCCGCTCATTCCGCTTAGCCTATGATCCGCCACTGTATGTAACGTCGAGAATAATCATTTTCAAGTATTATTTTTTACATTTAGTCTTGTTTCTCATACCTACAATATGACAAAAACAGCAATTCGTAAAAAGTTCGTCTGAATCTAAAATGTTTGTATTTCCAGAACAAAGAACTAGTTAGGTTTTTGGTTTTCTAACTTCAGTTGAAAATGTAGAAAATCAGGAAAAAATCGAATCGTTATTCGAGAAACGATGTATCTAAATGAGCTTAAATTTGGTTGAAAAACTTGTATTAATGTAATGACCTTTAAATTTCTACAAATTTTCCATAATTAATCCATAATTGAATTCGGATAGGAAGAGAGATAATTCACTATACATCCTGCTTAATAATAGAGAACAGGTATTCAATTACGGCTTAATGCTTATATTAAAAAAAATAAAAATTTTATATTTTTGAATGATAAAATTTCTAAACCAGAGTCTCAAATATAAAATTATATATATTTATTTATATTAAGCAGATGACACAGTCTGAGTTATTCGTTAAATATATTAGTATCTTAATGTTGATACAATTTTGATGGCTGTATATGTGTATAATTAAGTAATGGAGAGGGATTCAATGTATGGTGAAACTTCTGCTGAATAAAAAACTCCCAATTATGGAAAACGTTTCGGCTTTAATTAAATGCCATCATCAGTTCCTAAGAGCTGAAAAAAGTGATAGAGCACAAATGTAAAAATACAATAAAATTTTTTTACAAAAAATCCAAAGTTGTTAATTATAAAATACTGTAAGATATAATTTTATAATTAACAGCTTTGGATTTTGTGTAAAAATTTTTATTGTATTTTTTACATGTGTCGTTTCTATCGCTTTTTTCAGCTCTTAGGAACTGATGATGGCATTATTTAATTAAAGCCGAAACGTTTTCCATAATTGGGACTTTTTTATTCAGCAGAGGCCACCCATTAGCTGAATCCCTCTCCATTACTTAATTATATTAGTATCTTATTTTGGAGACGGACTAGTAGAAGTCGATGGAGAATTGATGAAAAGGCAGCTCAAAGATAAAGTAAAATAGAAATAATGATTAATTGGAATTTATTTTAATTTTATTAAAAACCAACACGTCTTTTTGGGTTACCGCGACATATCCTACTTTTTTAAAATGGGTTTAAAAGGGTCAACGAAGGACGTAGCCAAAATTATTTGTGTCTCCTTTAAAAGATCATATATTTATTACGTCAATAAATTCCATGGTTTTTAATCTTTCCTCCACTGGTATGAAATCACATTTTTGCAGCTTTAAATTTATAGCTAATTTTGATTAAAAAAAGCATTTTTTCATTATTAAATTTTTTTAAATGTGTAACATTAAAGTAAAATTAATCTTATATATATATATATATATATATATATATTCTTTCTAACATTTTCATTGGCTGTAATCAAAATGATTTCATATTTCAGATGTGAAGTCATAAATGTCTAAAGCCCCCCCCCCCTAACCCCGTCAAACTTTGTGAACCCCTTCCATTCTCTTCAAATGTGACGTAATTTATAGAAGGCCACTAATGGCCGGTTGTATGTCGCAAAGTAAATGCATTTTACACTAACACAGCATTTTACCCTGTGTTAGTGGTAAAATGCATTTCGACATTTCTAACTAGCCTAAGGCTTCGGATTTATTCTGCAAATGTTAGCCACCACGTTAAATCCAATCAAGCACGGCGGAACGATCTTATATCTATCTATCTATATATATATATATATATTCTTTTTCACATTTTCATTGGCTGTAATCAAAATGTTTTCATATTTCAGATGTGAAGTCATAAATGTATAAAGCCCCCCCCCCTAACCCCGGCAAACTTTGTGAACCTCCTTCATTCTCTTCTCTTCAAATGTGACGTAATTTATAGAAGGCCACTAAGGCTTAGGATTTATTCCGCAAATGTTAGCCACCACGTTAAATCCAATCAAGCACGGCGGAACGATCTGTTGTTTGTTTTATTCTCAATTTGTACTTTTTATTATCCTTGGGCTGCCTTTTCATCATTTCTTCAACATTCTTAAAAATTAAACAACTCTCCTACTGTTGACAAAAAAACTAATTTTACAATGTTTTTTAAATAAAATGGGAATAGAACAAAGGGTAGAAAATAGAGGAACAGGGATCGAATCTCTAACTAAATATAACTAAAACTACAGGTCAAATAATAAAATTATGATCATTAAATATTATGTTAAAATAAATTAAAAATTTACTTATGTGTTGTCTAAATGGGTTCTGTTCCCAGGAAAAAAAAAAGAAGAAAAAAAAGGAAATCCCTCACAACCCAAGTCCACAAATGTTCAGACTACAATCCAACCTTGAATATTGTTGTTTTTCAGATCTATATAGCTGGTCAAATCGGTCTTGAATCTTCTTGCATTCTTATTCGGTACACCCCACTTGCTGGGCCAAATTACTCAGTTGGTTTTGGATTCAAAATCAGAAAAATTAACTTTCGATACTAATTATACTTTTACAAATATTGTAGAATGCCATTTCCGTCTACTGAATCAACATTGAGCTTTTGATATTTCAAATATAAACTTATGGATTCTGTTTATCTTACTTGGAGCACGAAGCAAGTCGAAATTGCTTTCGAAATATGTTTCATGCCCGGTATGATTGACGTTATAATGTTCGGTTTTTCCTCTACTATCTTTTCGGGTTCGCCTTTCAGTCCATTTAACATGAGCCTCGCCCTTCACTTTAATTCGAACAGCTGAAACAAGAAATAAGAGATTTTAAAAGTCAAAAGGGGTCAATTTATAGAAATTTTATTTTTTATAAACCAAGTTTTTAATATAATAATAAAATTTGAGCAAGATGCGAGGTAGGTTTCACAAAAAAAGAAATAAACAAAATTGAGTTTTGAATTCGATATATTTCGGGGGTTAGCCCATCTTCAGAAGTCAGAGAAAACTTTCTTTTTCTGACTCCTGAAGATGGGCTGACCCCGAAATATATCGAATTCAAAACTCAATTTTGCTTTATTTCTTTTTTGTGAAACCTACCTCGAATCTTACTCTAAAATGTTTCACCTAGAACCAACACCTATCTCCTTACAAGTTTTTAAATAAATTAATTGACCTGCTTAGGGCCGGTTGTATGTCGCAAAGTAAATGCTTTTTACCACTAACCAAGGGTAGATCGTTTGGTAAATGTCCATATGCGTTGTACAAGGTTTCTAGAAGTCTCAGTAAAATTTTTTTTATGTTGGCATGAAAAATCCCTAAAACGTCACTAAAATGTTTTTTTTTTTAAATGTTACAAACCACGGTTTTGAAATATTAATTCCAATCCAATTAATTAAAAAAAAATATTAATGACAATCTAACCTTAACTCAGGCATTTGAAAATTTTATTATAATCATTTATCAAGTTTTTTATTTAGGATTTAGGGAATAAAATAAAAAAAAACACATGAATCAAAACAAAATAGTTTTAATAAAAGATAGGTACAAAAATACTGAGTCTATATACCTAATTTTGCTTAAAAAAAATATTATTGGTAAATTGCACAAAATGAATATCATTTATTAGTATAAAACTTGGAGAAAATACAATTACGTGAATATATAATGTATATATATCAACGAGAAAACTGATTCTAAAATTTGCCTGAAGAAGTCGAAAAATATACGACGAAACGTGTTGCAACTTTTGGAAATTTAGCTTTTAATTTTTCTCCCAAGTCCAAGATCCCAATATCCAGCCTAATTATATAATATATATTTATAAATTATTATAAATATTAAGCAAGGAAGAAACAAGTGGCAGAAAAATGTCGTGTGATCAGGGCCGGATTTTAGCATAGACTGAATAGGCTTCAGCCTACGGGCCCGAACCACAATTTTTCGGTGCAAATAGGAAATCAAGGCGGAAATAAAATTCAGGGAGAGAAGACTAATCTACAACCTATATCAAAACCAGACGGCAATTATAAATATTGGATATGAGCAAAGAGAAGCCAAAATAAAAAAAAGGTGTAAGACAAGGATGTGTGCTGTCACCCATGATTTTCAACTTATACATAGAAGAAGCGATTAAAGAATTCAAAGTCAAAATTGATACAAGTATCGAAATCCAAGGTCAAAAGATCGCTATGTTAAGATTTGCCGATGACATTGCCCTTCTAGGAAGCAATAAAAAAGAATTAGAGGACGCCCTGAATGGAATTAACCAAATCCTAATAGAAGAAATCAAAATGAAAATAAACAAGAATAAAACCAAGGTCCTAGTATGTACAAAAAAGAACAAACGAGACAGGAATGCATCAAAATTAACCAAGAAAACCTAGAAGGAGTTAAGGAATTCCGCTACCTAGGAAGTAAAATAACATGGGATGGGAGGAGCAAAAACGAAATTAAATCAAGAATTGCCCAAGCAAAAATGGGGTTTAATTCAAAACAAAAACTACTATGCTCCTCCTCAATCAGCTTAGAAAACAGGAAGTTGCTATTGAAGACATATGTATGGAGCATAGCCATGTACGGGTGTGAAACCTGGACAATTAGAGAAGCGGAGAGAAAGAGATTAGAGGCTTTCGAAATGTGGTGCTACAGAAGAATGATGAATATCAAATGGATGGATAAAATTACAAATGAAGAAGTTCTTGGAAGAATCGGAGAAAGAAGAACCTTGTGGAAGAGTCTGAAGAAGAGAAGAGGTCAGATGATGGGGCACACACTGAGACATGGGGGACTGCTTAGAGATATCTTGGAGGGGGAGGTGGGAAAGAAAAGGGGAAGGGGAAGACCCAGATTAGAATATATCAACCAAATAATCGGGGATATGGGATGCCAGACATTTAGAGAGGTCACAGCTGGCGGGGGACAGAGTCGAGTGGAGACGGATTGTTGCATCAAACCAGTCTTAGGACTGTATACTCAATGATGATGATATATACATTGTATTAGTTAGAGTTAAACTAGTTGACTTCTAAAATAATTTATAAACGAAAATGATTTTTTAATTGAAAATATAATAAATAACTATTCAAATAAATAACTCTAGCCAAATTCTTTTTTTCAATTAACAGCCTATTTAGCTCTCGGAATTTTCTTTTATGATTCAAAGACCTATTCCTTTTAGAATATGCTATCCTACATTTCCGTTTTAAATTCTTAATGGTTCTAACATAGTAAACAGGATCGTTTAAATAATTTAGAGGGAATAAATTTATACTTTCCTTCTTCCAAAAGACTCATAAGCCCATCCCATTGCTGATCTACATCCCGAATCACAGACCATTCTAAAAATTTAGATTCCAAAAAATTATTAAATCCCATTTTTATCTCCTAATCTATACAACCAATGCTTCTTTTCAAAGGTTAGAGACTGACTAACTGATCCCAAATATTCTATTACCACAGAATAATTATCACTAATTCCATCTTCAATAGTGACTCTCATATTATCACTATCAAAGTTGGTTAAACAGACATCGAGGACAGACGCTTTCCCACTGGACCTCTGCCTAGTCCCCTCACTAACAATTTGGATAAAATTTCTACTTTTGAAAATATCATCAATCAAACTTTGAGAAAGAGAATTACTATTTGTTCCAAATGACAAATTTACATTATGCAAATTTAAATCTCCACAAACTATAGTATCCTTACTTTGCATAGATGTACAATTTAAAAAATTATCTAAGTTTTCTAAAATTTTGAAGTCCTGACTAGGAGATCTATATAACCAAACAATTACCCTACTTATACGTCCAAATTTCACATTCACCCCTAACATCTCCTTTTGTAAATCTAAAAAATTTAAACTACTCGGAAGCGAATCTTTGACTACTATAAAGACTCCAGCCCCTCTAACAGACTGATTATAATTGCAGCCAATTCCCATTTTTGTTTTGTAGACCCTGAAGGAGAGAAAACAAAACGTCGGGAATTTAATAAAAGTAAATAATTTATCGACTGCCTTTCATTATAACCTACTTATTTCGCTTACCAGTCCGTCTTTCTAAGAAAATAAATAAAATTAATCTTAAGTTTTCATTTTTTTATAGACACGATATCTCAATAAAATAAGGCCGTAGAAAGTTCATTTTGGTCCCATAATGTTTTTATTTCCAAAACGAAATAATGATTAAATTTACGGCTTTCCTGCTTCAAAATTTCGATAAAAAATACAAAAAAAAAATAAAATCTTTGAGAGAAATCAATGAGGATGTTCTCTGTGTGATGCATTGGGGCGGCCCTCTATATAGTAATATAGCATTCCCATATGGGGGTCCCTTACAAGATTATTGAAAAAAAAAGTACAATTTATAATACTAGCAAATAGTTTTTTTTATGTATAGTACTTAATTAGTACTTATATAGTGTTTTATTTAATTAATTGCATTATAATGTATACTAGGTACTCTATTATGATTTATATTAAATTAAATGATTAATAACAATATATATTTTTATTACTCGAAAATTAGCCACTATTATCTTAAAACAAAAAATGAAGGGGGGGAGTAAAAAGAACTTCGCACCAGAGCATAACTACTCTAGGACCGGCATATACCTACATACATACATATATATACCTGGTGAGTTTTTTATTTTGAGACAGGCTTATAACTCAAAAACAGTGCATTATATGAAAAAAAGTTTCAAATAAAAGTTTATTCATCTCGAGGGGGGAATTTAACTACTCTATTGTTTGTCGAAATAGAACAAGCTTTCAAGGGTATTTCAAGGTCAACCTGTTTTTCAAATAGAAACCTATATATTTCTTTACGGATCCTTAATCTTCAAAAAAAACTGAACAACTTTCATAAGAACTATTTTTTAATCTGACATCAAATAAACAAAATATTAAATCAATTAGATCTCAAGAAATAATCTTAATAATTATTTTTAACAATTATTTAACTTAATTATTAAATAATAAATTATTAAATAAATAATCATTAAATCGAAAAGTCACAAAAATGAAAATAAGTGTTTATAATGATAATAAAACTTCGTTATACTCAGATTTAATAGATTATTTTCTATTTAATAGATATTTTTAAAATTCTTTTCCTTAAAAAAGTTTATTTATCGTGTTAATCCAGTAGATAGTTATATTGTAGGTACTTATTACTATAATAAAAATGGAGCATTTTTTGTTGAAGACAATTGAATTGGTCTTAATTTATGTGGGAATGTGGAAGTGTTCTATGGGGCTGCCAATGAAATGACAAATGGATGCCGAGCATTTTTCTGACAGTGATACACCCTCAAGAGCTTCAATTTATCGTGTTGTAAATCTGTTAAAAAACAGAAAGTGTAAAGGCTACAAAGAAACTACAACAGGCCAAAATAACAAAATTGGAAATGGAATTCATCCAGAAGACTTGGGATACACTCTGGAATATCTCAGACCAATGTCCAAAAATCTTTAAAATTTTAATTATTATTAAATTATTTATTTAATAATTAAATATTTGATCATTATTTTTTGATAATTAAATTGAATAATTGTTAAAAATAATTACTAGAATTTTTTTTTTGAGATCTAATTGATTTAATCATTTGTTTATTTGATGTTGGATAAAAAAATAGTTCTTATGAAAGTTGCTCAGTTTTTTTTGAATATTAAGGATCCGTAAAGAAATATATAGGTTTCTATTTAAAAAACAGAAGTTGACCTTGAAATACCCTTGAAAGCTTGTTCTATTTCGACAAACAATAGCGTAGTTTAGTTTTCCCCCTCAAGATAAATAAACTTTTATTTGAAACTTTTTCATATAATGCATTGTTTTTGAGTTATAAGACTGTCTCAAGATAAAAAAACTCACCCGGTATATATCTATATATATAAAATTAAGGTTTTGTCTGTACATTGCTCCAAATCACGCCAAATTTTGGTTGCACACGTTTCAAGCAAAGTTATGAACGAAAACACCCTCAACAAAATTCCTGTCTGTATGTATGTCTGTCTGTTTCAGTGGTTTCCGAAAAGTTGCTCACGATTCACGTAAAAACGGCTGAAGAGATTATTATGAAATTTCATATTTACATCAGATGTCTTCTAACTTACATTTTTAGCTATATATATTTGACCCCAGAAGGGGGTTTGGGTGGACGCACGAATCAAAATTATCAAATAACTCCTAAACTATTAACCCTACATTTTATGATAAACAAAGTTGTAGGGGATGTGATTTCTGACAACTTTTGTTTAAAAAAATTCCCCCCCCCCAAAAAAAAGGAGGGGTGAAAAAATGTAAATTCTTGCCCTTGGAACAAACTCAACTAAATTTTGTATACATAATCTCTGGGCCCCTAGAGAGCTAGAAATGCAAAAACTAACCACCCGAAAGGGGGTCAAAAATGAAAATTCTTTCTCTTGGGCCAAACTCAACCAAATTTTGTATACATAATCTGTGGGTCACTAGAAAGGCTAAATGCAAGCACAACTGGGTGCGGAGTGCGGGGTGAGGAGTGCGGGGTGAGGAGTGACGCGGAGTAGGGTAGGGTGCAGGGGGTGGAGTCCAGGGAGCTAGGCAGGGGTGTGGTGCGCAGGGTTGGAGGGCGCGGGATGGGGTGCGGGTGGTGGTGTGGAGGCGGGGGTTGGGAACGGGTGCATGGTGCGGGTGTGGGGGTGCTGGAGGGGTTTTAGTGGGGGGTGAGGGTGGGGTTCAGCGTGCTGGGGGCCCTCTTGCTTCCTGGGGGCACGCCCCTAGACCCCAGCCCTCGACCCCCACGCTGCGCATGCTGCATGCTATACTAGCTGCAAAGGCCCGCCTTGATGCAAATATATATAATAGCAAAGGACAACCTCATTGATTTCCCTATAACAGGCCCATAAGTTGAAATTTGGCACAAGGGTTAGTAGTAATAACGATTTTAGCCTAAGCCGGAAAATAAATTGTCAAATCGGTAAAATTTGCAGAGATCGACGCAGTTTGCTTTTTCCTCCATTTTATTAATCTAATCATTTATTGCGTTGTAGAATTAATCGACTAGATTATATTTAAATAAAGTAAATTTTCAGTAAGATTAAGGAAAAGTATTTCAATAGGATTTACCTCGCATTTTTTTGGTGGTATCTAATTCAAAGATGACTTTTCCTGAAACAACATTTCCAGGCAAGTAGGTGCAATAAGGATTGTCATAGACAATTTGAAAGCTTTTTAATCCCATTCTCAGCTATGGAGCGGTTCAACTGATGGATAGCAAGCTGAAATGTTATCTAATCCAAATCTTGTAGCCTGTAGATTGGCATGTAGAGTGCAGGTAGCAAGGATTACCTTTGATTACAATTAGCCGTATGTGAATAACAGATTGACCCTGGTCGCTTCCTTCCTGACCTATCCAACACAAGGAAAACAGCAGTGTTGCCAACGATTTGATTTATGAGAATCCGCTAGATCCGGTCTTCCAAAGCATCTAGAAACCGCTAAATTCCGATCCTAGCGCTATCTAGCGGTAGACTCAAAAAAAATTGAACAACTTTTTTTAGCTTAAATTGAAAGTTTTTGCCGAGTAGCAGAATTTTTATATATTGGAAGAGGAGACAATAAAAGAGTGTGTCTTCTGCTGGAATTATAAATTTTATTTATTTATAACGAGACTATAGCTTCATAAATTAATTCCTGTGAATCCATTGTAATAGACTGATGAGAAGGGCAAAGCCCTCGAGCTTGCTAGTCTCGTTATAAATAAATAAAATTTATAATTCCAGCAGGCATTATTATTGTCTCCTTCTTTTTAACTTTAATATAATAATAATAATACTCGATGATGAATAAAAATAATATGAGTAGTATTAATAAATTAGAAAACTGCAATAAAATATTTTTAATTAGAAAATCAAACTTACATTGTGCATATTAATTAGTATATGATTAAATATAAATATAGGATTCCAGCAAATTTTATAGCTGAATTTATTTATATTTAACAAAGTTTCATTAGAGTCATGCAGCTTTTGCTATTTCAACATTTAAAGTTATAAATATACAATAATATAAAAAGAGAAAAATATTTACTTATTGATTGTTTTATAACTAAAAAATAGAAATCTATTAAAAAATCTTAAAAATGTTTACAATAATATATACAAAGAAATAAATAGGATTATCTACTAAAAAATTTAATTTAATTTAATATACAAAAATACTAAAGTGGCTCGAATTTTTAATAAAAATCGAAAAAAGTACGAGTACAAGTTTTAGGGATATTCAAAAGTGATCTCGGTAGCTGTTTTTTCACCAGGCGCTAGTAGCGGTTCTACTTAACCTAAATAGATGAAACTTGCCATCATTTTACGCATAATTTAAAGGGCTTTAATTTATCTAATAAATATCTTTTGATTTGATAAGCCGTTTTAGAGTTATTCAAGAAAAACTGAAAAAACTCCGAAATTTTCTCATTTTGAGGCGCGTAGAAAAATTTCCACAACACAGATTTGGAGGAAAACTTAGGGTAGTAATATTGGAGTACCAATAAAGGTATTCCAGCAATAAAATCTTTACCGGGAATTATTTCCTGTTAAAATCGTAATTTGCCTGGACTAAGTAAGCTGTAACTAAATATTTTCTTAATTTTAAAAAATATCTATTTTACATTAGTAGTCTCAACCAATTTATTAAATATGAAGAACTCAATTAGCGAACTATAGTCCAAGTATATTATAATATACATTTAATAGGTAGGTAAACCTGTATATTTTCCCCTTCTTCATGCGCTCTTTTTGTTTGTTTTTAATTTTACAGAGGGTCAAAATCGCCTCTAAAAACTACTTTTGAAGTCCAAAATTGGGGGGGGTGTCTCCGGTACATGACAGTCTCAAAATGAAAGTCTGGCAGCGCCCCTGGTATAAGTGTAATATTTCTTTAGAATGTAAGTGTAATTCTTGTAAATAAACATTAATTAATAGAATTTCCTACTTAAATACATTAAAAATATTGATATATTCTTGTATTTTATTTTTAATATCGCCCCCATAAAAAATTTCTGGATCCGCCCTTAATCTATTTATGTCCGCCCCCCAACAAAAACAGTCGTCATGGTTACCAATTTAAATGAAATTATCTATATAGTATATATATAAAATTAAGATTTTGTTTGTACATTGGCGTGGTGGAGTGGGTGGGGGTGCTGAGTGGGTTTCGGGTGGGGGGAGGTTCGAGAGGTGGGGGTCCAGGGGTCGTCATAGTTACTAATTTAAATGAAATTATCTATACAGTGGGTGATTCACGGTCGATGGCACTTTAAACGTTTAGGGAAAACGGAAGGTGGGACGTTTCGGCTTCCATCGAAAAGTCGTAGCAACTTTATTTTTTAAATAGAACACCCCGTATATTAACACGTTTTTAGAACCGTCCTTTTATTAAAATACTTTTTTGTTAATATTGTCCTATACCTATCTCTATGGGTTTTCGAGATAAAAAATAATGTGTGTTAAATATGATCCGAAACATGGCCCTAATTAAACTTAAATAAATTAGTGCTCTCAATTCATGAAAAGTTAATATTTTTGTGGTCGTTTAGACAGACCCGAAGTAATGTAGACCTTTTTTCGGCTTCAGTCATAATTTTATATATATATATATATAGAATAATTACATTTAAATTAGTAACCATGAGACCCTTGACTTCATTTTCGAATTTCCCGCCTACATCAATTCCCCAAATGTACAAACAAAACCTTTAGGCATATACAAAATGATGCAAGGAATTTATAAAACTTACATTTTTTCTGTTTCCAAATTCTATCGATCTAAAATATTTTCAGCATTGCGACGTTTCGGCTTCCATCGAAAAGTCGTAGCAACTTAATTTTTTTTAATGGAACACACCATATTTTAACACGTTTTTAGAACCGACCCTTTTATTAAAATACTTTTTTGTTAACATTGTCCTATACCTATCTCTATCGGTTTTCGAGATAAAAAAATAATTTGTGTTAAATATGGTCCAAAACATGGCCCTAATTAAACTTAAATAAATTAGTGGTCTCAATTCATGAAAAGTTAATATTTTGGTGGTAGTTTAGACACACCCGAAGTATTTAATTTACGCCGAAAAATCGACTCCATATTATACAGGGCGTGCTAAGATTACTATTATTTCCGTTATTCATAAAAGGGGTCAAAAGTTTGTTTTTTCAAATGAGACCCCCCATATATTACTCAATAAATTGAAAGACGAAGAAAAAATGCTTTAAGAAGATATATGATGTCCCTATACTTAAAACATCAAGTTTTCTTAATAAAGCCGCTTTTTCCTTGAAAAATTACATTTTAATGAATTTAATTTTAACTAACCATGGAAATATCAAGCTTATGACAGTTTGTTGACTATTTATAAGTAACTTATAAACAGTTTATTGACGATGTTCAAAAAATCTCCCAAAATGATAGCAAATTTTGATTATTCAAACGAAGTTCTCATACACAAGGGAAACAAAGTTCTTATTGTACAAAATAAATAATTTCATAAGAACTTTGTTTGAATAATCAATATTTGCGGTCATTTTGGGAGATTTTTTGAACATCGTCAATAAACTGTTTATAAGTTACTTATAAATAGTCAACAAACTGTCATAAGCTTGATATTTCCATGGTTAGTTAAAATTAAATTCATTAAAATGTAATTTTTCACGAAAAAGGGGCTTTATTAAGAAAACTTGATGTTTTAGGTATAGAGACATGATTTATCGTCTTAAAGCAATTTTCTTCGTCTTTCAATTTATTGAGTAATATATGGGGAGTCTCATTTGAAAAAACGAACTTTTGACCCCTTTTATGAATAACGGAAATAATAGTCATCTTAGCACGACCTGTATAATAATGAGTCGATTTTTGAGCGTAAATTAATTACTTCGGATGTGTCTAAACTACCACCAAAATATTAACTTTTCATGAATTGAGACCACTAATTTATTTAAGTTTAATTAGGGCCATGTTTTTGGACCATATTTAACACAAATTATTTTTTTATCTCGAAAACCGATAGAGATAGGTATAGGACAATGTTAACAAAAAGTATTTTAATAAAAGGACGGTTCTAAAAACGTGTTAAAATATGGTGTGTTCCATTAAAAAAATTAAGTTGCTACGACTTTTCGATGGAAGCCGAAACGTCAAAATGCTGAAAATATTTTAGATCGATAGAACAGGTAAGAAAATGTAAGTTTATAAATTTTCAGAAAAATCCTCCATTCCGTTTTCCATAAACGTCTAACGTGCCATCGCCGTGAATCACCCTGTATATATAAAATTAAGGTTTTGTTTGTACATTGGGGTGGTGGGGTGGGCGGGGATGCTGAGTAGGTTTCGGGGGGGGAGTTAGGTTCGAGAGGTGGGGATCCAGGGGTCGTCATGGTTACTAATTTAAATGTAATTATCTATATATATATATTATATAAAATTATGACTGAAGCGAAAAAAGGTCTACATTAAGGCTATTAATTATTTAGTAAAATTTTATAATTTTGAAAACAGCCCATTCAAATATTTTTTAGTGATTAATATTAAAAAAGAAAATTTCAAATACGAAAAAAAATCTCCGAAACGTCGACTTTGAATAAAAAAAGATGGTTAGCTCAAAAACTAGTGTGAATATAAAAGGAAATTACATATGTAGTTTTAGTGCATTGAGATTAAGAGCTGATTAGATTTTGGTTGAAATTGAACCCAAAATGAAGGGGTTGGGGATAAAAATTAAAATTATAAAATTTTCAAACTAAAAAAAAAAAACAAGAAAAATGAAATATACCATTAAATGAACTTATAATAACGAAAAAGATTATTATATTTTTTTGGGAACAAAATTGGGGGGAGGGGGGGTCAAAAAATGAAAATATAGGCCCTTGGACCAAACCCAACCAAATATTGAATAATTTTGGTTTGTTTTTGTATTTTTAGTCTTCTGGGGGCTCACTGATTATGTATACGAAATTTGGTTGAGTTTGTACAAGGGCCTAGAATTGTATTTTTTGACCGCCCCCACCCTCTAAATGATTTTATTAAATATTAAATATAAGAGAGGGGCCTATCATATATGGTAACCGTAGAATCACGCTTTCCGTGGCGCCACGATCTGACAACGGATTCTTATAGAACTCGTCAAAATGAGACGAAAATCAAGAATGGTGTAGGTTCTTGGTGAAACATATTTAAATAAAGTGAAGAAAATTTAAAATAAATTGTATATATTTTTTTAATTTTCTTTACTTTATATATATTTTTACAATAATTAGTAGAGATTGTGGTGTTGGTGCAAGGTGAAACATCTTTAATAAAGATAAAAGTAAATAAATATTATATTCAATATTCATTTACAATGAGTTAAGGATTCTAGGTCACTTGTTTCACGTTGTAAATGAATTTTGCATATAATATTTATTTACTTTTATCTTTATATTTTTACATGTTCTATTTTTTAGTTGCCAACATAATAGACTTTATTTTTTCTTCTAGGGGGGGGGCACCTGCCCTCTGCCCATATCCGGGCACCCCCATGCTATTCTGCATATTGCATATTTTTCTTCTTATTTACTTGTTTTTATTTTATACGTAAATTGTCAAATATATTTTTTATTAGTTTTATGCATAGTAACTTAGACTGTGGTCATTAGAATTGTATTTAATTTGTAGGAATGTGAGTTTTGAATTTGTTATATAAATAAATAAATTGACACGTTCTGATGTGGCCATCCATCTGACTTTACCATACACCCTGGCTCCTTTTTATGTATTTAATATTTAATAAAATTATTTATAACCATAGGGAGGGTTTTTGCATTTTTAGACTACTGCATCCCCACTGATTATGTCTACAAAATTTGGTTGTATTTGGTTCAAAAGTATAGATTTTCATTTTTTTGCCCCCCCCCCACCTCCCCATTTTGGTCGGTTAGTTTTTGCACTTTTAGTCTTCTGGGTTCCCACTGATTATGTTTACAAAATTTGGTTGTTTGCTCAAATAGCCTAGATTTTTATTTTTTGACCCCCCCCCCTAATTTTGGACCCAGAAAAAAAAATATTTTCGTTATTATAGATTCATTTTACAGTATATTTCTATTTTCTTGTTTTTTTAGTTTGAAAATATTATAATTTTAATTTTTTAGCACCCGCCCCCCTAATTTTGGGTCAATATACACCAAAATCTAATTAGCTCTTAATCTCAATGCCCCAAAACTACATGTGAAATTTGGTTTCGATATTCCCACTGGTTTTTGAGCTAGCTCGTCCACAAAAATTTGGTAACTGCACAGACTAACAGACTAACTAACAGAGATTTTGACAAAACAGTTATTATCTCAAAAAATATAATTTTTTCGATGTTCACTTATTAGGGCTTTTTTGTAGACCGAAATGCCATGGTTTCGTCCAATTTTTTTAATCAAAATACTTTTAACCGTTTTTGAGATATTTCGAAAAAAAGAAACAAAAAAAAAACACTTTTTTTCCATGCCCGATTACAATACTTGACCATAATCCTGTATGATAAAGTATTAATAAAAAAATTGCATATCTATGCATGTTTTTTTTTTTTATTATTATTTGGGGTGGTTTAGTCATCGTCTCGGGGCAAGACTTATTTCTGAGGTGGCAACCCACATGCCATATTTGTATTCGATATATTTGTACTTACATTTAAATAATTAATTTTATACTTTTTTATTTTTTATTTTAATAAAAATTTTCAAAATATCAAATATTATATAGGTAGGTTGCTTCTCTTAGCGAGCTCTTCGTTCTCAAAAGTTTTTAAACCTACTCCTCATTCTCAATAATAATATTATGTTATGTTACCGACTATGGTAATATTTGCCCTCATAACTTAACCCAAGCCCAAGCCTGGTCGCCAACTCTTGAATCTAGCCTCTTGTAGTATCAATAATCATGTCGACATCTTCTCAATTCCCTGCCTGAAATTTTCATACTTAATTCCGGTATAGATCGCGTTCTGAGAATTGAAAATAACAATATGAATATTGATATATTTGAAACATAGGATAATTTTTTTAAAGATTAAACGATAATATTTAGTGGACAGAAAATAGATTTTTAATGTCTTTAGAAATGGACTTCTAGCACGTATTTCTACTGAATATATACATATACATATATACTATAGCAGCGTTTCCTAAACTTTTTTGACCGCGGCCTGGTACGAGGTTTTAAAATTTTTCACGACCCACCTTATGAAAAAACATTTATTTACAATACAAATTTTATTTTTTAATAAAAATCAAGTTATTTGTTTATTTATTTCATACACAAAAATTGCAAAATAATTACACTGTTCGACAAAAAATTTCTCCCCTTAAATCTAACAATGGATTCCGGTAGAGTTTTCTATGCTGATTCTCATGCGATTTCCTAATTTTTTACAACACGTCAGAGTTTTGAGATATTATCGGTCAAAATGACGAAAAATTCCATTTTGACCTATTTTCGAATTCCATTAAATATTAAACACCAATATTTGAAATCAAAATATTTTGTTTACGTAATAGAAAACAGCTTCCTTTTTAACCGACTTCAAAAAAGGAGGAGGTTCTCTATTCGATTGAATTTTTTTTTTTTTTTTTTTTTTATGTGCCTATGTTACCTCATATCTCCGCCAATTCTCAACCGATTTTGAAAATTTTTTTGCATTGGGTCCAATCTAGCTTCCGATTGGTCCCATTTTTTTTCGTATTTTTTTCATAGATATTAGACCTTTTTTATTAGGTTTGTTTAGACCTAACCTCTTTGTTTATGAACCGATTTCGATGGTTCTTTTTTTATCCGATAGGGGGTGTCTTAGGGATGGTGTCATATTAATTTGGTCAAGTTCTGATGATATGATCACTATTAATAACATCACTAAAAAGAGAAAAATAAAAATAATTTTTAAGAAAAAAATAAAAACCGACTTCAAAAATTAAATGCAACAAATAAAATACACTAAAAGGTATAAAATAATTATTATCTTATTTAGTTACAACTAAACGACGAAATATTAACATGAAATTACTTTTGAAGTTGATGCCAAACATATACCTTTTATGAATCGCACTCGACGGATCTTACTTAGTACGTTTGGAGGGTATGCTCGCTTATAGGTATAGTTAGTTTGGCACCGACTTCAAAAATTAATTTCATGTTAATATTTCGTCGTTTAGTTGTAACTAAATAAGATAATAATTATTTTATACCTTTTAGTGTATTTTATTTGTTGCATTTAATTTTTTGAAGTCGGTTTTTATTTTTTCTTAAAAATTATTTTTGATTTTCAAATTCCCACTTGTTTTTAGCTCAATTATAACCTAAGTTATATCTAAAAAACTAAAACTACATGATTTTAAAGGATAATAAACATAGATAAAAACATAAGTTTTTAGTTTTTTTAGTTATAACTCGAGTTCTGATTGAGGTATAAACAAGTGGTAATTTGAAAATCAAAGAGGAAGCTGTTTTCTATTAGGTCAACAAAATATTTTGATTTCAAATTTTGGTGTTTAATAACTAATGGGTCTCGAAAATAGGTCAAAATGGCCTTTTTCGTCATTTTGATCGATAATATCTCACAAGTTTGACGTGTTGTAAAAAATCGGGAAATTCCATGATAATCAGCAGAGAAAACTCTACAGGAATCCATTGTTAGATTTAAGGGGAGAAATTTTTGTTTAATTTTTGTCGATCAGTGTTATATAAGAAAAATATAGGTAATTAAAAAATTAACAATTATATTCATTCAAAACTTTAGTAAATGAAGTAAACTTTGTTTCTACATATTTTATCCTTAGTGCGAAGGATGATGTTGTTTGTCATCACATAACAATTTCGAATTAGGAGGTAATGATGTTAATTTTATTCTCAAATTAGGTTCGACATCCAATCTGTTTCGATACTTATGTTTTAAATACACCAAGACTGAGAACACAGCTTCAGACGTATGACAAAAGGCATTATAAAAATAATTTTTATAAAAAAAAATAAAACCGACTTCAAAAAAATTAAATGCAACAACAAAATAATAATAACTTAAAATCAAATAAAATACACTATAAGGTATAAAATAATTATCTAATTTAGTTACAACTAAACGACGAAATATTAACATGAAATCACTTTTTGAAGTCGGTGCCAAACAAACTATATAAGCGAGCGTACCCGCCAAACGTACTAAGTAAGATCCGTCGAGTGCGATTCATAAAATGTATATGTTTGGCACCGACTTCAAAAAGTGATTTCATGTTAATATTTCGTCGTTTAGATGTAACTAAATTAGATAATTATTTTATACCTTATAGTGTATTTTATTTAATATAATAACTTGCATGCATCTAGTAAGAGAAAGCGTCGGGCGAATGAATCAGAAAATGATAATGAAATTCAATTAATAAATATAGAAATTCTCTCGAAACGTTTGCGGGTTTTAAATGAACGTTTTAAGATTTTTTATAAAAGATTTTATTTATTATAATTTCGATTATTTGGTCATAAGAATTGGAGATTTACGATATTTCGTCATTGATCATATCATCAGAACTTGACCAAATTAATATGGCACCATCCCTAAGATACTCCCTTTCCATTAAAAAAAGAATCATTAAAATCGGTTCATAAACAAATAAGTTATGCCTGAACAAACATATCAATAAAGGTCCAATACCAATGAAAAAACGGGACCAATCGGAAACTAGACTGAACCCAATGCAAAAAAAATCATCAAAATCGGTTCACAATTGGCGAAGATATGAGGTAACATAGACACAAAAAAAAAAAAAATCAGTCGAATTGAGAACCTCCTCCTTTTTTGAAGTCGGTTAAAACATTGTATCGCTTTTTCTCTTAGGTTTGGATACTCCTTTTGACTTTTTTTCAGATCGGTTATCAACTTCTTGTTCACTAAGATTAAACATTTCTTCCTTTTCAATTTCGACAGAAAAATGATCTTTAATCCACATATTATTTGAAGGAATATCAGGAAAGTAGTCTTTAAAACTATTTATTAGCTCCGAAAGATGTTCATGAATTGAAACTGATAATGTTTCTAGATGTAGATCTCCTTCATCATAGTTTGATGGATTTCAATAAATTTATGTAATGTTTCAAAAGATTTAAAATTTCTTTTTGAAAGTCGTTGTTTCCACAGAGTCATTTTACTTTACCATATAGGGTATGGTCAAGTATTGTAATCGTGCATGAAAAAAGTGTTTTTTTTTCCTTCTTTTTCGAAATATCTTAAAAACGGCTGAAACTATTTTGATTAAAAAAATTGAGCGAAATCGTGGCATTTCGGTCTACAAAAATTCCTAATAAGTGAACATCGAAAAAATTATATTTTTTGAAATAATAATTGTTTTGTCAAAATGTCTGTTACTTAGTCTGTCTGGTTGTCTGTCTGTTAGTCTGTGCGCTACCAAATTTTTGTGGACGAGCTAGCTCAAAAACTAGTGTGAATATCAAAACCAAATTTCACTCGTAGTTTTGGTCCATTGAGATGAAGAGCTGATTAGATTTTGGTGCATATCGACCCAAAATTAGGGGTGGAGAGGGGTTAAAAATTAAAAATCTAGGACATTTGAGCAAACTCAACTAAATTTTGTATACATAATCAGTGGGCCCCTAGGAGTATAAAAATGCAAAAACTAACCCCCCTACCCTACATGATTATAAATAATTTTATTAAATATTAAATATAAATGAGGGGCCAGGTATGGTAAAGTCAAGTGGATGGCCACATTAGAACACATTAGCTTATTTTTAATAATTTCAGCGATTTTTTTTGATACTTTGAAAATATTTAAACCAAAGCCTTGCAAATTTAAATTCAATTCATTGAATGTAGTAAATGTGTCGCACAAATAAGCTACTTTTATTAACGACTCGAAAAAATTGTTTTTGTGTTTTTACAATTTTTTTCGCGACCCACACTTAGGGAAACGCTGTACTATAGGATATAGGCATTGCAAGGATGCCCTGACATTTATCCCACTAGTAGAGATTAATTTCTTAACTTTTAAGGAGTTAGGTGTTGGTTCTAGGTGAAACATTTTAATATAATAATAAAACTTGAGCAAGATACGAGGTAGGTTTCACAAAAAAAGAAATAAAACAAAATTGAGTTTTGAATTCGATATATTTCGGGGGTGAGCCCATCATCAGTTTTCTTAGACTCCTGATGATGGGCTCACCCCTCGAAAATATATCGAATTCAAAACTCAATTTTGTTTTATTTCTTTTTTTGTGAAACCCACCTCCTATCATGCTCAAGTTTTATTATTATATTAATTTCTTAATTTATATTTTTTTAGGAACGGCATTTTGACTCTAAGTAAGAAAATATTCAATCGAACTGAAGGTACCAAGTCTTGAAAAATCCTTACTTTTTCTTCCAATGTATAGGTTTGCAAACGTTGTCGATGTTTAAGAGCAAAATCTGCAATCACTTCTTGGACCGTCTCTTCATGTTTAGCTCAAGATTAAAATGTACCTATCTATGAGGCTGATACTTTGATGAACAGATTATCTAATACTATCGTCCTACTACTTATTCCATAGTTCCACTTAATATTAAAAAAAGTGAAACTTTAATTTACAATATCGTAATTAAAAGACTTCAAAAAGTCAATTTCCGGAGTATCAATTCCAATACTTCACTTTTTCTATATAAGCGAAAGTGAAAGAAAAAAAGATTTGTTTCTCAAATGAACAGAAATGTCAGGGGGATAGATTTGACCCTTAAGTATCCTGAAACACGTGCGCCCTTTGGACGCCACCTGCGCCAAAACTGGCTTCTTTTTGGACAAGCCATTTGTCTGCCCATTTACATTCATAGCATTTCTGGAAAAAATGTTTGTTGCTTTTTTTATTTTATTTTATACAAATACATGGTTTAGACCAGTTTTACAAAGAATGACTTGAACGTGAGCTGCATAACATTTTAAAATGTCTTTTCTTATATTTAAAACTCACCTTATTAATTAAAGCTCACAGGCTATGCTGAAAATAATTAATTAATTAATAACACATTATTGAATAAGGGTCGGTTTACCAAAATGGCCATCCGTATTCTTTTTGTGCGTGATATTTTATTTTTTCTAATATTGATATGGTTTCAAAAATTTAGTAATCAATGGCAGTAAGCAATTGTTCTTCGGAACGTTCGTTCTCATGCTAGAAATGAATTAAAACATACTTATATGGCTCTCATCTGTGAAGAGGGGCCTCCAAGCATTCTCTTGCCACACTGAATGCAATCCAGAAGCGAGCAATTAAACTAATAGGAGACCCGGCTCTAACTGTTTGTCTGTATTCTTTTGTTTCTGCTCTATGAGGTAGCCACCTCAGAGCATTGTTTTAACTAAATAAATAAATAACTTAATCGACTTCCTGGCTCACCGAAGAAACGTTTCTGCCCTTTCCCTGTACTACAGATACTATCATGGTGTCTGTTCAGTCGATCTGAAATCAATTATCCCCACTAAAGCCCTCTTTAAGAGAAACACGCGGTTTTCGAAAGCTCAGCACCCATTCGCTGTCAAATTGGATAAAAATCGAACAAGCGCTTTCGCCAACTCATTTATTCCTATGACCTCCAGAGACCGGAACTCGCTCCCAGCCACCGTCTTCCCCGCGACTTATAACCTTCAGCTGTTTAAGACCCGTATACACAGATATTTTCGACCCTTACCCAGCCCATAAAAACCCTTCTTCTTCCTCTTTTCACGATGGAGGGGCCAACCCAGGCCTTTAGGGGATGCACCTTTTTGGTGTAACTTCTTCTCTCATCATTTTCATTAAAAAAAAACTTATGCTCAAGTATGTCCGAAAGTAGATTGAACGATTTAGCAATTTTATCGATTCAATCTGACACTGCGAATTCGATTTCAATTGAGCTCTAGTCAAAAATAGGGACATAAGCATAAAAAACTGATTCCCATTAAATTATAAAAAATAAAAAATTATATAACATTTATTCCGACTTTCTGGTCTGAATAAAAATTTTGAAGAAAAAAATAAAAACCGACTTCAAAAATTAAATGCAACAAATATAAAAATACACTAAAAGGTATAAAATAATTATTATCTTATTTAGTTACAACTAAACGACGAAATATTAACACGAAATTACTTTTTAAAGTCGGTGCCAAACAAACTATACCTATAAGCGAGCGTACCCGCCAAACGTACTAAGTAAGATCCGTCGAGTGCGATTCATAAAAGGTATATGTTTGGCACCAACTTCAAAAAGTAATTTCGTGTTAATATTTAGTCGTTTAGTTGTAACTAAATAAGATAATAATTATTTTATACCTTTTAGTGTATTTTTATATTTGTTGCATTTAATTTTTTGAAGTCGGTTTTTATTTTTTCTTAAAAATTTTTATTTTTCTCTTTTTAGTGATGTTATTAATAGTGATTATATCATCAGAACTTGACCAAATTAATATGACACCATCCCTAAGACACCCCCTTTCGGATAAAAAAAGAACCATCGAAATCGGTTCATAAACAAAGAGGTTAGGTCTAAACAAACCTAATAAAAAAGGTCTAATACCTATGAAAAAAAATCGAAAAAAAAATGGGACCAATCGGAAGCTAGACTGGACCCAATGCAAAAAAATTTTTCAAAATCGGTTGACAATTGGCGGAGATATGAGGTAACATAGGCACAAAAAAAAAAAAAAAAAAAAAAAAAATTCAATCGAATAGAGAACCTCCTCCTTTTTTGAAGTCGGTTAAAAAACAAACAAACAAACCTGTGAAATAAGGGTGTTTGGAAGATTGCTTCAAATATCTTGGGCGCTTGGGCCTATATATGTTCAAACAGAACTTGGGCTGATTCTTCATTTGTCAACTACTGATCCAGAAGAGTGTCAACTACTAAGTTTTTTTTCACTGCGTGTCAACTCTGAGGTATATGAGTCAAACCATTGACTAGGATGTAGTTGTCTGTTGCCACAGGGTACTTCTCCCATAAGAAATGAAAGAAAATTTTCTGTTTTTTTTTTTAAATATTTAATAACGAGTCCTTATCAGTTTACTACAATTTTGCCACAGGGTACTTCTCCCATAAGAAATGAAAGAAAATTTTCTGTTTTTTTTTGTTTTTTGTTTATCTTTAAATCTTTACGAGTCCTTATCAGTTTACTACAATTTTACTGTAACAATAAATAATTTTTATATGCGCTTTTAATTATTTAATACTAAAACTAATAATAATATAGCTTTGCTCTGTCCTCTGACTCTTGGGTCCGTGGTCTCCGCCCAAGGCTGTTCGTATATATATATTAATATATCTTTTTTCTTAAATTATTTTATTTATTATATTGTTTAATCGTACATTTAAATATAATAATAAATTATAATGTTAAAAGAATTATCAATAGATCAATACTGTGGACTGAATGGATTTGTTGAATCCATAACAAATGCCTTGCTCATACCGCCGGGAGGCTTGCGACCCAGCTTCCTGATAAAACAGAACATAAATAAACAAGAAAGAAAACGATTTTATTTTATTTTATCTATCTGAAGGTTCAAAGTATCATTCTAATATAAGAAAATAGCATTTCAATTAAGAATTTCTTAGTTTAAAATAAATTTTATGAAAACATTCGCTTTCTTCTCTCAGGCAGCGAGTCGGCTAGAAATGCCAAAAAGGTTTCATTTTTCCTCATCACATATTCAATTAATCGTATTGAAATTTCATATCTATCTGTTATTTTCATTTATCTTTTATATCAAATAATTATTATGAGGAAATTTTCATTTTTTAGGTTAGTTTATTTGAAGTCCAATTTGAAAAAATGCTAATAACTCCGTTGAAATTTTTTTAAAAAATATGAAATTAATAATTTTTTTTTTTTTCTTCCCCTTGGCCTCGGGAACTAGTGCCCATTTAGCCAGTCTTCTCAGATTCACGAAGTGTTGGTTGTATTAAAATTTATAAAGAAATAGTTATCATTGAATTAAAATTGAAAGCCAATGGATATTATGTGCTTAAGGTAGTTGTTTCGCGACACTCCAAGCAAAAGTTAATGATAGAGTATATAGAACAGACAATAAGGTTTCATAGTTCACAAGGCCAAAACTTTTTGCTGTGTATGTACCAAATCTAGCCAATCCCGTGCTCGTTTGACAAATTTGGCAACATTGTAAGAGATTGAATATTTTTATACATGACAATAAAATGACTGATAAAATACATATCTATTCTTCATTAATGTAACCACGTTTGTAATAATTGTAGCAGCTTGATCGATCATGTGGAATATTCATTCTTTGAAGAGCAAGAGAATGGTTTCGCTGATTATGTATACATTTGGTTGAGTTTGCTAAAATGGCCTAGATTTTTTTTTGCCCCCACTCCCCCCACACTAGTTTTAGCTCCAGAAAAAAATTATTTTCATTATTATAGGTTTATTTTATAGTATATTTCATTTTTCTTGTTTTTTTTTAGTTTGAAAAGATTATAATTTTAAATTTTAACCCCCCCCCCCCCTTAATTTTGGGCCGATATGGACCAAAATCTAATCAGCTCTTAATCTCAATGGACCAAAACTACGTGTGAAATTTGGTTTTGATATTGACACTAGTTTTTGAGCTAGCTCGTCCACAAAAATTTCGAAAATTTGTTGAAAGTTTTAAGGAACCCGAAACGTCTACGATATGCTAAATAAAATAGATTTTACCGAAATTGTTGTTTTTTTTTTATCTTGAAAGAATATAAAATTTTCACCGGTGTATCCAACTTTATTTATAATTTTTACTTTACCATACAGGGTATGGTCAAGAATTGTAATCGTGCATGAAAAAAGTGTTTTTTTTCCTTCTTTTTTTCAAAATATCTCAAAAACAGTTGAAACTATTTTGATTAGAAAAATTGAGCGAAACCATGGCATTTCGCTCTACAAAAAAGCTCTAATAAGTGAACATTGAAAAAAATTATATTTTTCGAGATAATAATTGTTTTGTCAAAATGTCTGTTAGTTAGTTAGTTAGTCTGGTTGTTAGTCTGTGTGTTACCAAATTTTTGTGGACGAGCTAGCTCAAAAATTAGTTTGAATATCGAAACCAAATTTCACACGTAGTTTTGATTCATTGAGATTAGGAGCTGAGTAGATTTTGGTGCATATCAACACAAAATTAAGGGGGTGGAGGGGAGGTTAAAAATTAAAAATATAGCCCCTTGTACCAAACTCAACTAAATTTTGTATGCATAATCAGTGGGACCCCAGGGGTCTAAAAATGCAAAAACTAACCGCCCAAAATGGGGTATTGGGGGGGGGGGGGTCAAAAAAATGAATATCTTGGCCATTAACCAAACTTAACCAAATTTTGTATACATAATCAGTGGAACCCCAGGAGTCAAAAATTCAAAAACTAACCACCCCCCCTACGTGATTATAAATAATTTTATTAAATATAAGTGAGGGCCCAGGTTGTATGGTAAACTCAAGTGGATGGCCACATCAGAAGACGTCAGCTTATTATATCCTATTTTACCAAGATAAGAACAGTTCGGGGCGAATACCCGGGCTATTCAGCTTGTATATATCATAAAAACATGTGTTATATTACGGAAAAAAGTTTATTGATCAGTTTTTCGTAATTATCTCCTTATCTATTGATCGTACGATAAAAATGCCTATTTTCAAATTGCTAGATTATAGACTTTTCAACAAAAAAGGCCATGTATATTTTTTGATAGAAGCAACCGTTTAGGAAATATAGCTATTTGAAACAAAACAAATATTCAAATTCTATCCTTTTAATGAATGAACAAATGTGTGTGTATATGTGTTTTCTTGGAATTTTTTATTGCCGTCATAAAAATTCTTTTGTCCAAAATAAATATAAAAAAAGCAATAAATCATCAATTAGTCACCTAGTGACCTAAAGGGAAGTAAATATTTACCAATATTTCCAAGTAATTTATATAAACAATAACAAACCCATTCATTTTATTCAGAATGAATTATCTCCTAAACCGTTCCTTCTATCGAAAAGCAGTGTATTATCTACAAATTGTATTTGAACTGTTTTTCTCTATAACTAATAGGTAACCAGGAATTCACAAAAAAACTATAAACTAGAGCTCTAGAGCTTATAATGTTTGAATTTGATACCCATGATAACAGAAGATCATATAAAAAGCTTTTACTGGTGCCATTTATTTTTCTTTTCTAAAAAGTAGAACTTAGTGGATTATTTGACGGGTTCCTGCTTTAGAATTTAAAGGTAAAATAAATTGATTCGTTCTGATGTGGCCATCCACTTGACTTTACCATCCACTTTTTTTTTTAATGATATTGATGTGAGGAGATACACCAGAAGGTGGATCCCCTAAAGGTCTCCATCGTGAAAAGAACAAAGTAGAAGGAAAAGAAGCCGGGATCACGAACCAAATCTCAGAAAGTTAGATATAGTCCAATTTACTAAGTTTTTAGGGGCTTCGAGCAGTGGTAAATTCTCCGCGCGATAAATTAGGTTAAATTTATCTCCCAGTTAATTTTTATTACCAGACCCTATACTTACAGAAAAAATGTCTGGGTATAGCCGGGAATCGAACCCGAGGCCTCCGGGTTGCCAGCCACACATGCTGACCATTACACCAGGGAGGCGGACAAACTTCTGTTTGAGTTTGGTACAAGGGCCTAGATTTTCATTTTTTAACTCTACAAGCCCCCTCCCCCTGATTTCAGAGGTTAGTTTTTGAATTTTTAGACTTCTTGGGACCCACTGATTATGTATACACAATTTGGTTGAGTTTGCTACAAGGGCCAAGATTTTCATTTTTTAACCTACACCCCCCTTTTTTTTGAACAGTTAGTTTTTATAATTTTAGACTTCTAGGGGGCCACTGATTATGTGTACAAAATTTGATTGTGTTTGCTCAAACGGCCTAGATTTTTATTTTTTGACCCCCCCCCCCTTAATTTTGGCCCCAGAAAAAAATATTTTCGTTATTATAGGTTCATTTTGTATTATATTTCATTTTTCTTCTTTTCTAAGTTTGAAAATCTTATAATTTTAATTTTTAACACCCCCCTTAATTTTTTATCGATATTCACCAAAATCTAATCAGCTCTTAATCTTAATGCACCATAACAACATGTAAAATTTGGTTTTGATATTCACACTAGTTTTTGAGCAGTTGGTCCACAAAAATTTGGAAACGCACAAACTAACTAACGGACTAACAGACATTATGGGAAAATAATTAATATCTCGAAAAATATACTTTAATTTTTTCAATTTTCACCTATTATGGCTTTTTTGTAGACCTAAATGCCATGGTTTCGCACAATTTTTTTAAACAAAATAGTTTTAGCCGTTTTTTGAGATATTCGAAAGCAAAAATACCCTGTATGGTAAACTAAAAATATGGTCATATCTATCATTTTTAGTTTTCGAGATATTAAGCCATTTAGTGGGTGGGATACGTCCAAACATACATAAATACATACATACTTATTGCATTTAATTCGGATGCCATAGTGTAGAGGGGACATAACAAATCGTTCTATCTATACTTATTATAATCGACTTACGCGACGACGCCGGTCATATTTTTAAATATAAAACCCCCCTAATAGTCCATGACAAACAAAATTTATTAAAATTAGGAAATTTAAATTATTATTTTAAAACCCACTAAAAGGAGTATACATAAGGGATAATAATGGGATAATTCGGTTTTTGTAGGTTAATTAAAAAAAACAATTTCACGTTAGGGCCCGCTCCATAGGTCCAGCCTAGGGGCTAAGGGCCCATAGATTCTTTTCCCCTTAATATTGATGTATAAACGATCAATTTGGTGTCTATATGTCTGGGTAAACTATATATTTTAAATTGATCTCTAATAAACTGAAATTTGACATTGATACAGGTTTGTATAGAGTTTTCCATTAAGGACGCTCGAACTTTAAATTTAAATAAAAAAAGCTGTGTATGAGATATCATTATTATTTTTTTTTTTTTTTTTTTTTTTGAACTGTTAGCCCATCCAGCATATTCTCCAGATTTAACCCCGAGGGACTATTTCATGTTTCCAAACCTGAAGAAATGACTGGGCGGTAAGAGATTCGGGTAGAAACAAATGCCTATTTTGAGGGTCTTAAGAAAACCTATTATTTGGAAATAATAAAAAAAATTGAAAAATGCTGGATTAAATGCATCGAGCTAAAAGGAGACTATTTTGAGAAATAAAACGCTTGTTTGCCGAAGAAAATATATTTTATTCAAAAAATCACTGACTTTTCAAACTACCCTCGTATTCCATACATAATAAGCATACCTATACATTTTCAAATAATTTTTTTTTTAATCATATATCATACCCAACATTTTTACTTTACCATACGGGATATGGTCAATAATCTTTAAAGAATTAGGTGTCGGTTCTAGGTGAAACATTTTAATAGATAATAAGTAAAAATATATTTTTCTAGGTGGGTTTCACAAATAAAACAAATATATGTTTTGAGTTTTTTATCTCGATATATATTTCGGGTTATGAGCCGACAGTACAAGTACAGGTATGGTCAAGTATAGTAATCGTGCATGAAAAAACTGTTTTAACTAACAGACTAGCAGACATTTTGAAAAAACAATTATTATTTCGAAAAAAAGAAGAAAAAACGCTTCTTTCATGCACGATTACAATACTTGACCATACACCCTGTATGGTAAAGTAAAAAATGATTACCTATCCCCTTATCAAAAAAAAGATTAAAATTATATACTTTAAAGAGTAAACTAACAATAATAAATAATAATGTTTTCAAAAATTTCTATAAAAATCGTTTTGTTATTTTTTTAACAAATGTAATCAACGCCTACGTTACATCTTATGAAAATTATAATTTTGAAAAATCTAGCGCACGCGCGCTTTCTACTTTCTACTCTCTCTTTCGCTGGTTAAATAAATGCGCTGTTGCCAAAATGTTTTTAGTGAGAATTTTTTTTTATACATTTTTCATTATTTATTCCTTATTATCTCAGAAACTGTGTTGTAACTATGAATCAAAATTGTCTTAAAATATGTATTGGTTATTGTTTAATGTTGGTTTAGTTTTTTATAAAAATGGTAAGAACGGTTTCTTAATTATAATTAAATATGTATGTAATATAGTGCTATGCTAAAGAGCCCGAAAAACTAGATTTTTGAAATTAAATATCTCCGGAACTGTATTGTTCATAAATTTCGTATTGCCACCAATCGATGCAGAAGTATTTAAATAATAATATGTATATCTAAATTTCAGAAAAATCCTAAGAAAACGCATTTGGCGGAACAACTACCTTAATAACAATATCTGAAATTGGACCTCTTTGGCATAAAGATGCCAATAGAATCTCCGCGCATGTGGGGAGATCATTTTTTCCCTTAATATTGATGTATAAACGATCAATTTGGTGTCTATATGTCTCACAGCCTAGAAGGACGTGGTTAATATCTCCAATAGAAATAGAATCACAAGAGCAGTATGGATTATCTCTCTGGCCGATTCTGTGTAGGTATGCAGGAGTTGTTGCATGACCCAGTCTAAGTTGAATAATATGAACCTTTAGTTTTCGATGAAGATTGAAGTTATCAAACCACGGACGAATAGGGATTCTCGGACATACACTAAAGAAATGACGACCTTTTACCATACTTGATGTCAACCACAGATTCTGCCAATCCCTATAAATTCTCTTCCTGATGATTGATCGAATTTCATTGGGCGTTAGATCAAATGAGTGTTGAATACCATCGGTTAAACAGGCAAGCCTATCAACGTCCTCATTTCCCGTAATGCCACTGTGACTAGGGATCCATAGAATTTCAACTTCTTTCCCATCAACTCTGAGTTTATTTATTTCATCTATAATATCTAAAATAATATAAGAAGGGTTTTTGTTTATGGCGAAACCATTAATTGCCTTTAAGGCACTCAACGAATCAGTACAGATCAGAAATTTGTTGAAATCGGGAACATTTCTCATATATTGAACGGCCCTCAGAATTGCAAAGCCTTCGGCTGAATAGATGGAGGTTTCGGGTGGGAGTTTAAAGATTTCCTTGAAGCTTTTATTTGGGCACCAAAGAGCCGAGCCTACATGGGAGGCATTACTGGAACCGTCTGTATAAATGAAAAGGTGGTCTTTGAATTTGGATTGAGTAAAATCCAAAAATACTGAATTCATATTAGAAGTATCTTTGCGGCAAGGGAGAGTGCAGGTTTTTATTGTATGGATTTGGTTTGCATAATTATACGAGAAAATCGGAAATTTGGAGAAAATCGGAAATTTGGAGAAAGTTTTCAATTTATAAGTGTCATTTTCGAATTAGGAGAATCTTTTAGCAAGAGGGTAAGTATCTTCAGGAGATTGAGGAAATAAATTTAGGACTTTTTGATCACCCATGTATATTTTATTTATAAGGTAATTAAATGATAATAATTCCCTTCTTAATTTAAGGGGCATCTCTTTTACTTCCACTAGAAGAGCATTGGATGGAGATGATCTCAGTGCCCCGGAACAAATCCTAATACACCTCAACTGAAGCTGGTCCAGAACTCGTAAAGTGGAAGTAGAAGCGTTGTCAAAAAGAGAGCATCCATATTCGAAATGTGGTCTAATGATAGACCGATATAGCAGGAGACAGGTTGCTGGCTCAGACCCCCAACTCGTGTTCGCAATGGCTTTTAGCATGTTAATCTTTTTTTCCACTTTAATTTTGATTGCCTTCATATGGTCCCCCCAAAGCAATTTTCTATCCAATTCTAACCCTAAAAATTTGATTGAAGATAGAATTTCAATATTATGACCGTTAAAGCTATAAATTCAGGGCATTTACTGAGGTTTGTTGACAGGTGCTCACCCTTGCAATGGACACATTTCGGCGAATTTGCATTCTCACAATCCTTCAAATCATGAGAAAGAGAGCAGAAGCTGCACCGTATCTGCCCCTTACCGAATTGGTCGCGCCCAGGACTGGAGTACCGAGTTCATTGTCCACTTTGACAAATCTTTTCAACCTTTCGGCTTTAATTATCTTAAATGGCGACCTGCAGAAATCAGGGTTAAGAAGATCGTCTATATCAAGTTCGCTGGTAAAATTCCTTATTACCCGTTTTTGTCGTAAAGAAAAATAATTTCTAAGAAAAAAATAAAAACCGACTTCAAAAAATTAAATGCAACAAATAAAATACACTAAAAGGTATAAAATAATTATTACTTATTTAGTTACAACTAAACGACGAAATATTAACATGAAATTACTTTTTGAAGTCGGTGCCAAACTAACTATACCTATAAGCGAGCATACCCTCCAAACGTACTAAGTAAGATCCGTCGAGTGCGATTCATAAAAGGTATATGTTTGGCACCAACTTCAAAAAGTAATTTCATGTTAATATTTCGTCGTTTAGTTGTAACTAAATAAGATAATAATTATTTTATACCTTTTAGTGTATTTTATTTGTTGCATTTAATTTTTTGAAGTCGGTTTTTATTTTTTTCTTAAAAATTATTTTTATTTTTCTCTTTTTAGTGATGTTATTAATAGTGATGATATCATCAGAACTTGACCAAATTAATATGACACCATCCCTAAGACACCCCTTTCGGATAAAAAAAGAACCATCGAAATCGGTTCATAAACAAAGAGGTTAGGTCTAAACAAACCTAATAAAAAAGGTCTAATACCTATGAAAAAAATACGAAAAAAATGGGACCAATCGGAAGCTAGACTGGACCCAATGCAAAATTTTTTTTCAAAATCGGTTGAGAATTGGCGGAGATATGAGGTAACATAGGCACAAAAAAAAAAAAAAAAAAAAAAAAATTCAATCGAATAGAGAACCTCCTCCTTTTTTGAAGTCGGTTAAAAAAAGGAATATATACCATGAAATTATTAACTTCAAGAATTGGCTCAACATCAAAGCTATTGGCATCCACATGGGTTTGGAATTGTACCCTTAATTTAAATTTATTTATTCCAGTGATGCCTAGAATTGTGTGTTGATATGCTTTCATTTTTTGGAAAATAAATTTTCCAAAAATCATTGGGTGAATCGGTTTTGAAATTGATTTAGGGGACTTATTAATATAATCGAGAGCTTGACTCAGTGGCATGTTTTCATCAAACAAAGACTTACTATTCTCTTTTTGAATTCTATATAGACAAAGTAAGGGCCCCCTGATCCGTTGAATTATAAACATTTATAGAAGGAAGCCCAACTTGGGTCGCTCCTTCGGAACTTGTAGTTTCGGGGGAGACCCTCCCCGAATCCGCCATCGTGATTGAGGCCTCGCCTATCCAGCGAGGGCCTCATAAACAAAATAATAGAAAAATGAAGACACTTCAACAAAAATAAGATATAAATAATAAAAAATAAAAATTAGAAAATAATAGTTCTTCAAAAAGAAACAAAACAAATAATCTTATCTGCTCTCGATAAGGTAGCTGCTGCCCGGCGCACGTTCGCACTCCACAAAGGCTAACTCCTAATAATTTTTTGTCGCTGCCCAATATAATTCTTCAATGTCATTGTCATTTTTATTTTTTCGACCCCAAAATTTAGTTATGTGTCTCAAAATGGGATGGTCGCGGCCATTGGCGTAGTCAGGGAGTTTTCCTAGTGGCGGCAACCGGCCAGCTGATTATCACCACAAGGTTGGAATTTCGGTAATCCGATTAGAAATCAACTATTTTTTTAGTAGAATTTACAAATTTTGAAATAATTTAATGAGAAATACATAAGTGATGCCTCGTAATAATAGAGTTTCGATTTTTTTAGGGGAAACTATGAGATTTGTAGGGAGATCAATTTCCACATAAATTTCACCATTACTGCGTAACCCTTTGAGGTAAACAAAGTAAAATAAGTATAAGTACATTTAATTTCCATCAGAAAAGTTAATATGAGTGAAATGTCTAGGATCAATAGTATACGAGTTATGTAGGTAAATGTAAATATTTTTCAATATAAAAATTCAAGCCCAATGAATTGGCCAGATAATTTTTTGAATCAAAAAAATTTTTAACAAAAAAATAAAAACCGACTTCAAAAAAATTAAGTGCAACAAATATAAAAATACACTAAAAGGTATAAAATAATTTTTATCTTATTTAGTTACAACTAAACGACGAAATATTAACACGAAATTACTTTTTGAAGTTGGTGCCAAACATATACCTTTTATGAATCGCACTCGACGGATCTTACTTAGTACGTTTGGCGGGTACGCCTCGCTTATAGGTATAGTTTGAATCAAAAAATATGGAATTTGGTTGATGACACGGATTTCAATAAAAAATTTCACATTCAAACTAAGGAGCACCCTTTATCTAAAACATTTTTATTTTTGTAAATAATGTTTACTTTTTATCATAAAAAAATAATTAATTTTGAATGTTTAATCCTCTCTAAATATTTAAATATAGTCATCGGAGCTAATTATACATAATGAACTTTCTTTTAGTAGATTAAATTATCAACATGTTTCTTCATTAGAATTTTTTTATATGTAGAATATCTAGGGCATTAGAGCAATATATATCCAACTTTCCACATAAATTTCACCTTTACTGCCTAACCCTTTGAGGTACACAAATTTATATAATGACATTTATTAAAGAAGATTTAATTTCCAACAGAAAAGTTCATATAAGGGAAATGTCTAAAATCAATAGTTTATGACTTAAAAGATATTCCAATATTGTAGAGTGAATGGGGATTGATGAATCAATTAGAAATAATGTGTCTCTGATCGAGACACTTCCTCTCGATCTAATAGACCAAATGAATTAAAAATTGGAAAGAAATCGATCTTATTTTGTCGAGTTAATCAATCTTGAGATTCATAGTAACATTTAAATATAAGAATAGCATTTTGATTAAGAAATTTTTAGCTTAAAAGAAATTGTATGAAAAGATTCAATTTCTTCTCTCCGTGAGCGAAAATGGACTAAAAGTCTATTTTTTTCTCATTAGATATTTATTTAAATCGATTAAAATTTCATATGTGTGTGTTATCTTTATTTATCTTTTATAGGAAACATTTATTATTAAAGAAATTTTCATTTTAAAGGGTAGTTTATTTGAAGTCCAATTTGAAAAAACGCTAATAACTCCTTTAAATTTTTTTTTAAAAATATGAAATTAATATATATTATAAAACAATTAATTATTAATAATGTAATTTAATTTTGAACGAAATCGATTAAGTACTTTTTGAGAAAATGGTCAAAAACCATTTAAACCGTCAAAAAACGATGTTTTTTGAAAGCACGAGATGCCTTTGAAAAAAGTTTAAAAAGTTATATGAAACAAATTATTGACTTGTGACATGGAAGTGAATTTTAAAATGTTTCTAAAACGACCATTCATAGACGGTTTTCGGGGTTTTTGTCTATTTACTCAAAAAGTACTGGATCGATTTCGTTCAAAATTGAATTAAATTATTAATAATTAATTGTTTTATATATCTATTATTTTCAAATTTAAAAAAAAATTCAACGGAGTTATTAGCATTTTTTCAAATTAGTGTTCAAATAAACTACCCTTTAAAATGCAAATTTCTTAATAATAATTATTTTATATAAAAAATAAATGATAATGAAATTTTAATCGATTTGAATAAATATCTAATAAGAAAAAAATAAAACTTTTTGGCATTTCTAGTATCAACTAGCTTCCCGGAGAGAAGAAATTGAATCTTTTTCATACAATTTCTTTTAAGCTAAAAATTTCTTAATCAAAATGCTATTTTCTTATATAATATATATATGCTATTTTCTTTAATAAATGTTATTATGAACCTCAAGATTGATTAACTCGATAAAATAAGATCGATTTCTTTCTAATTTTATAATTCTTTTGGTCTAATAGATTCTATTCGATTCGATCGAGACACATTATTTCTTATTGTTTCATCAAGCCCATTCACTCTACAATATTGGAATATCTTTTAAGTCGTAAACTATTGATTTTAGACATTTCCCTTATATAAACTTTTCTGTTGGAAATTAAATCTTCTTTAATAAAGATCATTATATAAATTTGTGTGCCTCAAAGGGTTAGGCATTAATGGTGAAATTTATGTGGAAAGTTAGATAAATAGTGCTCTAGCGGCCTAGATATTTTACATATTAACAAACTCTAATGAAGAAACATTTTGATTTTATGATTTCCTAAAAGAAAGTTCATTATCTATAATTAGGATGACTATTTAAGTAGCTAGAGAGCAGCCCTGCTGGAGATGTGATTAATTGCTTAAAATCTAGAGAGGATTCTTTAAAAATTAAAATATAAAATATAAGAAGGGGCAGGTGTATGGTAAATATATGTGGATCCATGCGCGTTCGCAGGAGACCCCCTCCTGGGATCGAATAAAAAATTCTGAAACAGCCCTGACTTTCGGCCTCGCCTCTACTATGTCCATTGTACCATATGTGTTTTTGTATTTAAGCACTACTGTAGTGTATTCTATTTGTGAAAAAACTCAAAAAATTAAATATTTTAATAACAATTTAATTATGTAATTATTTGTCCCCAACTTTGCACCCCTCTGACAATTTTTCTGCGGGCGACCCAAGCCACATCAGTTTATTCTTTCATGAAAGCACTAAATAAGGCCAGGTGCCATCACTGCATCATCCCTCAGATAACTATCACGAGTATTAATCAACCAAACCTGCCATAATCAGATTGCAACTTTCCCGCAGAGAGTACTATAATGACTTGTACTGGTTGCCAAGCCAAAACCTGCATAACGACTTACTAACACTTGTTGTCTTTCATTACCAAGGTCGCCTCGCTAAAAAAATTTCATGTACAATGAAATCTTGTTGATGAACTTGACTTGAAATCTTGACTCTTAAAATAAAACATTTCGATTAAAACAAGGATGAAAAATTTAAAATATCCATATATTTATTCAATTAAATAAAATACATAAAATATAACGGATTATATTAAATATTCATATTCTTATAATATAGTTTATAGTATAATATTATTTATATATTATTCCATTTTATTTATTTTTTTCTTTCACTAATTTCCATCTTTTTTGTTTGTTCTTTTTATACACAAAACCATTTTGCTTTCCCTATAAACCTATAATAATTATTCTTAATTAGAAAATATAAAATTGGAAATAATTTATTTGAATTAATTAATTCTGGTGCTATAAACATTTTTTCTATCATATATATATTTATATGTATATATAGATCACTTTGTATTTACAATGTACAAAAAAAAAACGCATTATGTGTCGCCAAGCGCAAGTTTTTCTTTATTATCTTCAATCTTGTCCATCACAATATGCTTCAAATAGCAAACAACTCATAAAAATATCATTTTTTTCAATTTTGTCATATACCCTGTTCTAAAATGTTAAAAATAATTGATTGTTTAAATAACATAAATTATATGAAATCGCCAATAAATTATATTTGGGCTGTTTTCTGTAATAAGAAATAGACTATAGAGAATAAAACAAAACAAAACAAGAAAAAAAAAATAAAAAATAAAAAATGATATTTTATCATGATTTTCAAGATCAAACACTTCACTGTGATAAAATTTTAATTTTCGAAATCAAATTCCTTTAGACTAAATCACATTTATTAAATATAATTCTACATTTAGATTTTCATTCATTTTAAGAAGGTCATTTCGCCGCCAATGTTAAATAAAAAATATTAGATTATAACTAGAGACCGTATTTTTATGGAGTAAAAACTGCCAAAATATGCACTTAAAAAGGCTGAAATATGCAAGTAATAGACAGAATAAGTTGAAATATGGAAATATATGCTGTAAAAATTGGCAAAATAAATTTTTTTATCCACTAAAAAATTAAAATTCAAAACAAAAAGACCATATATTTGAAGGAGTGCTATGAAAGAAATAAAATGATAAAGTAAGCTATAGACACTAAGTGTCAAATATGTACTTTTATTGAGTAACAAATTTCACAAAATTCTCATTATATTTAATATATTAAAAAATATTTAAACTCGAAGAAATAATTGGTGCTCTTGAATAAAATCAACATAATAAATATAATAATTTTTCAAAAAAATGTGATCAAAAAATACGGGGGGGGGGGGGGGGAGTAGATTTATTTAACAGACACGATTGTTTTGTATTGCTTTTATTTTTTTATATTAACAAGCTTTTCTTAGTGACGTACAAATAATAAACTAATAAAATAATGCAAATATTTGTCCGGCTATAATTTGAGCACTACACTAATTTACACACACACGAACACCCAATGGCCAACATGGGCTATAGTTACCGAAGGCCATTAAAAATAATAATATTAATAAAGAAATAATTAGCAAAGGATCTCAAAAATAATTAAAATTTGATTTTAATTGTGAATAATTTATGTTTACAAGTATTTTTCTAAATTATCTTCAGATTATTATGTCTAAAGTCACTTAAAATTGATTTGTACGATGAAAAGGAGCTCTCCACATCCTCATATTTAATGGGGGAAAATTTAAAGAAACTATATATATATATTTCTTCATTTTTTTTTCATTCTTTCTCCGAAAATTTACTTTTAAAAAATCTGTATTTGGCGCAAAATAGGCAATATTTGACAAAAAATCCTTCAAATATGCAATTTTATACAATATTCTTCAAATATGCAATTTTATGCAATATTCTTCGAATATACAATTTTATGCAATATTCTTCAAATATGCAATTTTATGCAATATTACTCAAATATGCAAAAATATACAGTATAAAACTTAACCCACAGTATTCTAGATGCATGATTCGGATAGATAATTGATCCCCTGGGTCGTATGTGGCGGCAAACAAAATATACAATTGCATAGGAATCTGGTCTCTAATTATAACTATAACTTAATTTTTTATAATAGTTTAAGTCTCTATCTATGCTTTGGTGAAGTTTCAATCACACATTACCGAGCAAATTTTTGAAAATAAAATTTTTTAAAATGTAAACATTTTCTTAGAGTCTTATGGAAAATTAAGATCTTGACACTTTCTCTTGAATTATACTACTATTAGTTGAATAGATAAGTTAAAAAAAACTAAAAATTAGCTTTTTGAAACATGCAGGTTTCTTTTTTTGCAATAAAATATATGATTAACCGACGAATTTACTTAGATATTTACTTTGAAAAATCACATAAATGCTATGTTTGGATGTAAACATAAACAGTATTAATACAACGCATTGCCAAATCATACAAGACTTATTATCAGCTGACCTGAATAAATTAAACTAACTTTTGTATTTAATTATTTTTTTTATAATTGTTTTTATTTTAAACATTTACGGCTATTATTATTCTATCTATTTTTTAATTCTATTATTTTTCATTTGTATTTTAACTTATTTTATTAAATATTATATACTACACTTCTTTTGACTCAATTGGAGCGAAAGGACCTCCTTAATCTCGAAATGTCATCGATGTTTCGCAAATTGCTTTTTATCGAGCTGGAAGAAATTCATAAAAAAAAAAATGTAAGATTTATCATCAGAGAAGTATTTTTATTTTGTGATTTTGATATACGAGGGGTATTGATAAAAAGTTGGCCTTGAATATTCTCCTCAGACGAAAATAAATCACGTTGCTTTAGTGTTCACCTTGACACGTGCTAAGTTTTAATTGTGATTAAAAAATTAAACCCTGCCAGCTGAAGATTGAAACTTGAGCGAAATCGACTATCTTTCTGTCATCAAGTAGCTGTTTTTGAAGATTTTATGCAAAAGAGATTGATTATGACATGTCGATAACATTACCGTAGATCAATCCTATTCAATTATCAAAATCTTGGGTGCTCATTTTAACTTGGAAGAAAATATATTACCGACGAGAAAAGGTCTAGAAGACCGATTTGTGTGTCAAGTTAAGAAAATATTAATGCAATCCATGATTTTCATTTTGAATAATAGACAAATCGGCCTAACAGAGACTGATTATAAATATCGAATCCATAATGAATTTGGAATGAGAAAGCTATTCTCAAAATGAATACGCAAATATCTTAGTTCTGATCAAATAAGAGAAGCAACGTTTCAGTGGGTTTGAAATTAATTTACTATTACATTAATAATTACATCGAAAACATAGAGACTTTTTCTAGGCTAGATTATCAATATATCAACACTCCCTCGTTATTGGCGTAGTTAGGGACTTTTCCTAGGGAAGCAGCCAGTCAGCTGATTAGCCACCACAAGGTTTCAATTTCGGTAATCCGATTAGAGATCAACTTACTTTTTAGTAGAAATTTGATAAATTTTGGAAGTAAAGAAATAATTTAATTAGAAATACCTAAGGAGTTTCGATTTTTCTACGGGAGGGCAATGAGTTTTTTAGGGGGGCACTGCTCCCTTGACCCCCCCCTAACTACGCCCATGTTCCTCGTATATAACCGATATTTTCGCCAAAAATTCTATTGCATTCCAAGTATTATACAAATCTCTAAGAATTTTTTTTTCTTTGATTATATCTTGACCAGTTCTAATTTCAGGAGCCAGTAGAAGTCTTATGGTAACGTTGACATTATTTGGATTTAGAAATGCAGCTATTGAAGCTTTTATTTTTGTGATTAATTTTATTAAGATTTGAAATTTTATTAAAATCACACATAATTAATTATAATTATTTATTGAACACGAACAAATAATACAACAAACTAAGACGTTTCGATTGACTTATTCTGGGATGGTTCTCAAGTATGAGAAGTGGTCTCTATTTTGGGTATTTTCGAATTTTTACGCTGACTCATATGGTTCGAAATAAATAAAAAAAAAAATCTCCCATGTTTCAAGCGATGCAAGTTTCCCATCCAATTAACATGGTGTTTTTGGCATTGAACGATCAATTTTTTATTCCGGGCAAAGTAATTGTTCAAAAAATTGAAAACTCTGTATCCTTATAATAGTACCCATCTTTCAGAATTTTTACAGATTTTAATCTATTATAATTTTTGAGATACAGCTAGATAAAATACTGCTATATCTTAGTGTTAGTAAGTTATAGACTCCTAAATTAAAATAGCTAAAAATTTGTAAAAATTCTGAGGGATAATTACTATTATAAAGATAAATTTTAGTTTCAATTTTTTTGAACCATTACTTTGGCGAGAATAAAAAAATGATTTTTCAATGCCAAAACCCCTTGTTATTCAGATGGGAAACTTGCATCGCTGTGCGGCAAAGGTTTAAATTGAGATTTGAAACTTGTGAGATATTTTTTTATTTATTTCGAACCATGCGAGCTTCTATCAGCGTAAAAATACCCAAAATAAGGGACACCCTAACGAGCACCCACTCCGATTTTAGGTTAATCGCAGAAAAAGTCGATCGAAACGTAGTAGTTCATTGTATTATTCATTCGTGTTCAATAAATAATTATAATAAATTTTTTGTGTTTATAAATAAAAATGATTTGAAGTAAGTAATTATTTTGTCGAAAGAAAAAAGTCCCTACGAAATATATTAATGCCTTCTCAGCTTTCAGGAGTAATTATTCCAGTCTCCTAAGGATATCTTGAAGATTCGAAGAGGGTTTGAAATTTGCCCTTCTATAGAGTCAAGTTAGGTTATATCTTATACATTATTTATACACACATCTTATATATTTATACATTCATTATAATGAACATTCAAATAATTATAATAAAATAACCCAGTCACTTGAAAACGACTCCAGAATTAGAAATCGAATCGTTGTGCATTCTGATGAGAATATCTCATTCAAAATTTCTAATCTAGGTGGTTTCAGCCGAAACTTTTCTAATGATAAACAACTGGACCACCGAAGTATAAAATCTTCAATAATAAAATAACATTAATAATAAAATTGATCAAATACACCCAGAAGCAACAGAAAAGACACTAGATAATTTTTAAAATAAAACAACTTTTGTTTAAAGATTCTTCCAGAAATTAAGTGACTTAATTTTTTAAATTATTTTTAAATTGAAAGGTTTTTTTAGTCACTGACTAATAACAGACAATAATTTCACTTTTAACTATTATTTATGTTATTGATTCACCAACAGTTTCGGTCACCACTGGTTGACCATCTTCAGTAATACTAAAAATTGGAAAAATGAAACATTTCGTAAATTTTTTGTAAACAATTACATAATACAACAAATATAGAAGTTTGAATTTATACATACAATTTCGTTCAAGATCTGGAAATTGTCACTTTGTATACATAAACTATCCGTAACTTATTACCATAGATATTTCACACATTTATAACAATCATATATAGTATAGCAATAATTCATAAAAAACATTTATCATTGACTAGAATCAATTTTAAACTGATGATCAATTAAAATATTTTTTTTTCTTAATAATCATATTACGTAATCAATTCTCAATTAAATAAAACTATCATTACAAACAAATCTATTCTAGGAACTCATCAATAAAATAAATAATAATTAAGATAAGAGTAAATAAATATTTTATTTAATATGGATTTACTATGAGTTAAGGATACTGGGTCACTTGTTTCACATTAAAATTAAAAAATTAAAAGATATAAAAATTTTTTTCTTTTTCAATATATATATTTCGGGCTATCAACCCATCTTCAGGAAATATAGAAAGTAACTAATTTAACTTATTGAATAACAGGCTATATATGTGTTTATTGAACAGAGAGACAGAATTTATAATATTATTTTAAAAGGACGCTTTCTCTTGAGCTATTGTTAAGAAAGAATATCAGGTTGACCTTTATTTACATAGGATTGTTTGGGTGAAAGGCAAGTTAGTAAGGTCGTTGACTTGTGTCTCTGGGTTGGGGATGATTTTTTCATTTGGATATTAAAAGATCAATTATTATATTTGGTTTTACATCTAGTTGATTGTTGATAATATTTTCATCATTCGACAAGCCATATTTTATTTCCGTGGATTCAAGAAGATCGAAAGAAAAGGATTAAGATTGGATCTTCTCGAATCCACGGAAATAAAATATGCCTGTCGAATGATGAAAATATCATCAACAATCAACCAGATGTAAAACCAAATATAATAATTGATATTTCAATATCCAAATGAAAAAATCATCCCCAACCCAGAGACACAAGTCAACGACCTTACTAACTTGCCTTTCACCCAAACAATCCTATGTAAATAAAGGTCAACCTGATATTCTTTCTTAACAATAGCTTAAGAGAAAGCGTCCTTTTAAAATAATTTTATAAATTCTGTCTCTCTGTTCAATAAACATATATAGCCTGTTATTCAATAAGTTAAATTAGTTACTTTCTGTATTTCCTGAAGATGGGTTGATAGCCCGAAATATATATATTGAAAAAGAAAATTTTTTTATATCTTTTAATTTTTTTAATTTTAATGTGAAATAAGTGACCCAGTATCCTTAACTCATAGTAAATCCATATTAAATAAAATATTTATTTACTCTTATCTTTATTAAAGATGTTTCACCTTGCACCAACACCACAATCTCTACTGATTATAAATAATAATTAACTGAAATTTCTGTCTTTTATTAGATTGTGACCAAAAAAAGCTTTCAATTTAAAAATAATTTAAAACACTTTTTTTAAAGAGAATTTTTCCTAATTATTCAAATACATGTTTATTAAAATTTTATAATATATTTTTTAATTATCCAGTCAACATTTTAATAAAGAGGCAACATGCGAGGGGAACTCGCATATCAAGGGTTTCATAGTTTTCTTTTAATCTGTCAATATAGCATCAAAATAATTTTCATCTAGAGCACTTAAACTAAGCTAAGTGTAAAAATTTTTACACATTTTTAAATCAAAGGATCTTAAATTGGAGGAGGGGTTTGATTTTATAGGTTCAGAGAGCAAGCTCGACTGGGGCGTCAACATTTTTTTTCTTTCATAAGAAGAAACAAATGAGGTTCTCCTATGCTTGATGCAAATAAACATGGTACACACACACATATATATATTGAATATAAATATGTATATATAATGAAAAAATACTAATCTTTATAAAACAATCTTGGAACGTTTATTTTGAAACTAGACGTTTCACGAGAAATTCTCCCTTTATCAATAGACATTTTTAAAAAATTGTTTTTGAAACATTAGCGAAAATAACTTTTTTCTTTTTTCAATTTTTTAAAGATTTGTATTTTTTCATTATATTAAAAACAATCAATAATTAATTTTTCTTTTTATGTATATATGTTCAGGAAAACACCGTTTTTAGTAAGAACGTAACATTACTAGTTAAAACGCGTTTCACTGAATACCCTTGTGGCAACCAGAATCCACTGATGTTGGTTGAGTTTGGTCCAAAAGTCTAGAATCTTCATTTTGACCTTCCGCCTTATTTTGAAAATAAACACCCAAAATGAGGCGGAAGGTCAAAAATGAAGATTCTAGACCTTTGGACCAAACTCAACCAGCATCAGTAAATTCTAGTTGCCTCAAAGGTATTCAGTGAAACGCTTTTTATGTAGTAAGAACCCGTTTTTACTAAAAAAACGGATTTTTAATATATATAATTGATTTGTTAGAGACGATATTTTCGAAGGTTTGACCTTCAACATCTGCCTTTTTAATTAAAAATATATTACCTTTCATTTCTCATGGATTCCAACACCCGATTGGATGTAGGTAAATTAGTTTTTGTTGTGATAGCAAACTGGTCACATAAGAATCGAACCAGTCGAATCAGCTTACTATTACAACAAAAACAACTTTATCTACATAAATCTTTATAATTTTTCTAACTAATATAACAAAGAATAATTGCCATATCAATGAGAATTGTTTTTGACCGTGCTTATTTGAAAAAAGATATTTATCGCGAGACTACTGCGGATTATGCTATTGAAGTCTGCGGAGTCTTAAGTCTGGACTGTTATATTAGTTAGAAAAATTATAAAAATTTATTTAAGATCATTATTTTAAGTTAGAAATATATAAGTTCAAATATTATTTTCACTCAATATTTGACAAAAATTCCCTACATTTGATTCAAACGCGAATCAAATGTAGAAAACATTCGATTTATCTACATACACTCGGGTATTTGAACGAATGAGAAATAAGTGGTAAAATATTTCTAATTAAAAAGACTGATGATGAAGGTCAAATCTTAGAAACTATAATCTTTAATAAACAAATTAAATAGTATATACATATTTATGTTCATCAGTGGCGGATCAAGTCAAGTGGGGGCCCTAAGCGGTAAAATAACGGGGCCCTCAAAATCAATTAAACAAAAAAATTAAAAAAAAATTCTGAACCATGAACGACTATATCCAAATTTTGGTACTTATTAACAAAATATTTATGTATTTTCAAATAATTCTTCATTAAAATATATTATAAATTAGTTAAGTTGGATGATTGAAAGTGGTTGATAACAATGATTGATCTACTGATCAAATGCACGATAAGAAATATCGGTATTTGATTGGTTTTTTTCATTGATAAGAAAGTATAAGTATAGTAAATAAGGAATTTTAGGTTAACTGAATTTGAATCGAACTGGGTGTTCATACTTGAAGGCGACCTCAGAATAAGTCGATCGAAACGTCGTAGTTATATTGTATAATTGTTCATGTTCAATAAAATTTTGTGTGATTTAAATAAAATTTCAACCCTTAGAAATTAATAATTAAAAAAATCGAGGTGTTGTTACGTTTTTAAAATTGAATACAAGTGTTATAAAACAATGTTTAAGAAAACATTTTAACACAATAAGCCTTTTTTGGGACCCCTTACAAGGACGGGACCCCCCCTTCCCCGCATCCGCTCATTCCGCTTACCCTATGATCCGCCACTGATGTTCATTATACATATAACATTTTTATCTTGATTGTTTTATAATTACAATAATTACAAATCTTTTAAAAACGTTTCTGGAGAATTTCTCCCTTTATCAATGGAATTTTCAATTTTTAAAAAAGAAAAAAAAGCTGCTTTTTCTAATGATTTTCTAGTGTTGTTTTTTATTCATTAGAAAAAGGAACTTTTTTGTTTTTAAACATTGAAAACTCTACTAATAAAGGGAGAAATTCTCCCAAAACGTTTGGGTTCTATTAAAAGTTTAAAGATTGTATTTTAAAAGATTTGTATTTTGTTTTTTTATATTCATTATATACCTATGTTTATATTCGTATATATACCTATGTTTATATGCGTCAAGCAGAGGACACTCTCATTGATTTCTCTTTATGAATCAACAACTCTGTTACTCTCGGCAAAACAAAATCTTTTCAATTTTTTTTTCTAATATATGTTTAATAGATTACACAGGTCGACAAAAATTTGTACCCGTAAACCTAACAATTGATTCCAGTAGAGTTTTATAAGCTGATTTTCATGCAATTTCTCGATTTTTTACAACAGGTTAGAGTTTCGAGATATTTTCGGCCAAAACGATGAAAAGGCCATTTTGACCCATTTTCAAGTCCCACCAGATATTAAACAGCAATATTTGAAATCAAAATATTTAATAGAAAACAGCTTCCTCTTTGATTTTCAAATTACCACTTGATTCTAGCTCAATTAGAACGCGAATTATAACTAAATAAGCTGCAACTGATCGTTGCTAAACTTTATCCAAATTCATTTGAAATATTAATATGTTCTAGAGTAAAGTACTTTAAAATATAATTTTACTAAAAACTTTATTTAACCTTTTTTGTGGGTCCCAAGGTACTTAATTAGGATATTAAATTTCATCAAAATTGGTTAAGTTATTTTCAAGATATTTAGATAAAACTAAAAAAGTACTGAAATAAAAGTACTAATGTTTGTGGACCGATATGTACCAAAAACTAATCAGCGCTTCATTTTGTTAAAATACTGGTAGGTTTTCAATTTCAATTCATTCGGTGTAACGGTGTGGAAAAATTCGTGGACGAAAAAAACGATAACACACATACATACATCCATCCATCCCCACGCACTTCCAAAAAAAATGGCACTTTTTGGCCTCTCGGCGAGATCCCCAGGTAATTTTTGGCAAAACCGTCACGTGCTAAAATTCAATCTCATTGAATACTTCAATTTGTGACCTTAATTGAGTCCATAGGATCCGTAGTCTTTACCTGAGGACCCTTTGAAGTCGCGCTTGCCGCGAGAGCGATTCCAATACATTATCCCATGCTTCGCATTGGATAAAGTAAAAACTAAAACTACATGATTATAAAGGATAATAAACATCGATAAAAACATATGGTCTTAGTCTTTTAATTATAACGAGAGTTCTAATTGAGTCATAAACAAGTGGTAATTTGAAAATCAAAGAGGAAATTGTTTTTTATTACGTCAACACAATCTTATGATTTCAAATATTGCTGTCTAATATCCAATGGGACTCGAAAATAGGTCAAAATGGCCTTTTTCTCGTTTATTATTATTATAATCTCTACAAAAGCAAACTTTATATGGAATATAGGTATTTTTTCTTTATTTTAATGCATAATGAATAGAAAAATAATGAAATAAATCTTAGGACAAGGAAAAAAAAAATTTGTCGACCTGTGTTATATAGGTAGTCACAATTTTATTGAAAAGTTGCTTAATTCATCTTTTTGAAAATTTAGCCAAAGAATTTAAATTAAAAAGGTGTCTTGAATTTTTTGCTGTTGAGTATATTATCCTCAATTGATTATAAATGTCACCAAATGTTTCAATAATTATTTATCATATAATGATTGGTAAATTAAAATCTATTTTGTAATTAGTATGTATTTAGTTATATTGATAAGAAATTCAATTACATTGTTTTAAAAAATCGGAATTGTGAAAGTAATTTATACTTATAGGTAAGATTAGACTAGATAGATCAATCACATCCTTCCTTCTGGTTTCTATTTACAGATTATCAATCAATATATCTCCCTGAAATAGATTTCTTAATTTAGAACAAACAAACAATTAATAGGTACATATTAATAAACACATTTTGTATATGCAACAGCGTTCACAAAATGAAAATTAATAAATAAATAATGCAAACTAATTAGTTTGGTCCCGAAATTTTTGAATAAATAATATTTTTTTACTTAATTAGTAATCTAAATAATAAAAAGTTTTTCTCTGTTCCTTTTTTAATTATTTACTATAAATCTCTCTCCTTTTTTTCAATGGGAATTAAAATTAGAAAAACAAACAGCATCAAATCAAGATTTCCATGACTTGTATAGTATACAAAGTTCCGTTTCTATAAGGTGTAAAAGTAATGGAAATAAAATGGGAAAATTAAAAATTCAACACGAACAATTAAATGATCAGTTTCATTTATATGGCACATGAGAGAGAGAGAGAGAGAGAAAGATTTGTTTGTTTTTATGTTTTTTTACGAATAATTGATTTTGAATTCATGAATCAAGGTAGGTATTTATCCACCGAACAAATAATTTTTTTAATTAGTTTTAGCTAATTAAATTCACTCCGTATAACTAAAAAATTTTTATTCCAATGCATTCTAATTATCAAAAAATAAAACAAATAAACAAACAACAAAATTAAGATAAACACATAACAAAAATTTCCAATGATGTGGAATTTATATACAAGGCGATGACCATCCTGGAAACCCCATTATTTTCTTACTGGAACTTGATTGGAAGATGTCAAATTGAACTATTTTTTATAACATTTTCGTTTTTTGAAAAAACAATAAAAAGATTTGGCTCAAGAGGTGTAGGTATCTTTCCAAAGAGCTTTAAAAAGAATAAAGTTGTATAGATTAAAATTTGATTGTATTTACCGTTTTTTAGTAAAAAAAGGCTTATATACGCAGTGGCCGTTTTCGGTGTTTGGAGGCCCATAGCGGTAAAACTAAAAAGGACCGTTTATTATTTATTTAATATAGTAATATTCGGTATTACGTGGGCCCCTCTGGGGTCAGGGCCCACCGTTAAATCCCCCAATGTATATACCACATTACTTTAAGAAAACATCGTAAAAATATAAGATTGGAGTAATTTTTGGAGACGGACTGATAAGTGAAATTGAGTGGATATTGATGAGGCAGTCCAAAAAAATAAGAAAATTTATACTATCTTTCCATTCATAAACCGACTTTTCGGAGGCTATTCCCTCCTTCAAGGTTTTGAAAAATCAGTGAAGGAAATCCAATGCGACATTCCCTCTGTCTCCTCTTTCACTGGCAGTAACAATAATATATTGTATTTTATTCTCAGCAAAATTATAATGTAGTAATACTAATAATTCTGCTGAGAATGAAATACAATATATTATTGTTACTGCCACTGAAAGAGGAGACGAGAGAATGTCCCATTGGATTTCCTTCACTGACTTTTCAAAACCTTGAAGAAGGAGGAATAGCCTCCGAAACATCGGTTTATGAATAAAAATATAGTATAAATTATCTTATTTTTTGGACTGCCTCATCAAAATCCACTCAATTGTAATAATAATTGTCTTTTATTAGTAATGAAGCTTTTGAATCTTTTATTTTTGTGATTAATTTGATTAAAATTTGAATTTTTATTCAAATCACACATAATTAATTATAATTATTTATTGAACACGAACAAATAATACAATAAAAATCGACTTATTCTGCGATCGTTCTCAAGTATGAGCACCCACTCCGATTATAGGCCAACCGAGTCAATCACGTGTCGGTCTAGTTTATATAGACTCCATGTACAGTCCAGTCAAAAAACCAACACACTAACGACCTCAGCGCCCCCTGTCGGACTGAGCATTACATGTTTTTAAAAACCATTAAGTGAAAAATATAGACAAATCAAATGATAATAATAACAACAAAAATTAATAACAATTAATCCACATATCAAGAATATCATAGTTTATTTAGTTGGATTTGCCAACTTACAAATATCAGGGTTGCTAACTTCATGTAGATAATATAAACGATGTACCTTGTATTATAAAATCCAACTATATAAAATATAACATTCTTGATACGTGGATCAATTGTTATTTATTATTGTTGATATTATTATCATTTTACTTGTCAATATTTTTCACTTTATGGTTTTTAAAAACATTCAATGCTCAGTCCGAAAGGAGCTGAGGTCGTCAGTGTGTTGGTTTTTGACTGGACTGTACATGGAGTCTATATAAGTCTGACCGACACGTGATTGGCTCAGTTAACCTATAATCGGAGTGGATGCGTCATAGTTTTATTGTATTATTTGTTCGTGTTCAATAAATAATTATAATTAATTATGTGTGATTTAAATAAAAATTCAAATTTTAAAAATTGTCTTTTTAGGTTTTTTTTATTATTACTAATCCATTAAAATGATTTATTATTGTAACCTTGATGGCCAGGCTGATACACTTTTTTTTTTTTGGGGGGGTGGGGGGGGGGGGGGGGTTGAACATTCATGGAGAATTTGAAAAAATTGATATTTTCTAGTTTATTAAAGAGGTTTATGGGAAGTCGGGTAGCCGCGCTCGCTAGAGCTACCGCTTCTGCATCGTCATAATGATGATGTTGGAGCGGAAGGCCCAAGTTCAGACCTTGTTCTCGGCAGAATAAAAATTTGATCAGCATAAACCCGGCTCCCTCACTAACATTACTAACCCATAATAAAAGATTCATACTACATCCCCACTGCCTAAATGGATTGAAGTATCCACAGTCAAAAAAAAATGTTTGATTTGAAGTTTTTCAAATTATGATAGACTATTATTGAATCATATCTCAATTTAATTTTAACTATTATTTTCCAATTTCACCATATGTAATGTAACACGAAAAAAATCTTTCCTGTCATCAACCTGACTACAAAGGGCTCAACAAGACTGTTAAATATATTGATAATATGATAATAATAAAACAGCTAAAAAATACAATTATTATTATTAATTATTGAAGTAATGTTGTTTTTGTGATCATAAGCATTTTGTATTAAATCGTAAGTAAGTATGAGAATGACAATATGGGTTCCAGCCTGATATATCTACATCTCATGCTCTTTTTGATGTTTCAAAACACATCTGTCAAAGTCTTGATAGGGGGGATTATGTCTTTGGTTTGTTTTTAGATATAGAAAAAGCATTTGACTCCATTAGTCATAAATTATTAATAAAAAAGATTGAAAATTATGGTATTCTGTGGAATCGCTCTTGATTTGATAAAGTCTTACATCAGTAATAGAACCCAAATTGTGAAGATTGATGAAATCAAGAGTAACCTAACAACTGTGAACACTGGTATTCCTCAGGGAACTGTATTAGGCCCTTTGCTATTCATTTTATATATAAATAATATTTTTCTATTAAGACTAATGGATTACCCTTTTGTTTTGCAGATGACACTGCCTTTATCTTTTCAGGACGACTGTTTTTAATAACTTGACAAAAACTGTTTCTGATGATTTTAGATTGGTTAAGAAATATCCTATGCTAATTTTCTTTCTATAAACATTCAAAAAACTTCATTGGTTTCCTTCTCGAATGGTGAGAGAAAGTGCTCCTCCAAGAGCACACCTCACATCACTCTCCACTCTACCTCAATTGTACTGTCTCTCAGGAATGTTCATGGCAAGTCTTGAAGTTTGTAAATGAATGTAAATATCTGGGAATTATTTTCGATTCAAACTGAGCTTCAGGACACATATTTTGAAATTGACTAGCAGTATCGAAAACTCTTTTATAAATTTAAGATTCTGAGAGGCTTTCTTAGTTATGAAGTTCTAAGAATGGTCTACTTCTCCTTGTGTCAGTCTTTGCTGTTGTATGGGATTTTGGTCTGGGGAATACAAGTGAATTCATTTTAAGGGGTCTTTCTGTTGCTCAGAATATTGTTATTAAGATTATACTAAAAAAGCATCCAAGATTTGCCACGCTGGCGTTATATGATGAGTTTAGGGTACTGAATTTAAAACAATTATTCCTATTGAATGCTTGTATTCATTTATATAGAATAAATTGTACAAATTACAATTTGCATTATTACCCCACACGTATATCTAGCAGAACAAATATAATTTTTGCCCAGGATTAAAACTGAATTATACTCGAGACATGCTCAAATTGTTGGCCTGAGAATGGCAATAAAGTATAGATATAATTATGATCAATTTAGAAATGTTAGACATATAAAGAGTTTTTTAATTAATTCTGGCTTTCTAAGAATGTGAATTTGTATGACGATTTTATTTTATTTTGATTTACTTTACCTTATGTTGTTTTACTTTTTATTTTTGTCTTTGTTCTTTTATATCTTTAATTTAAAGTAATTTATTAAATTTATGTTTTTGAATTTCTCTGTTAATTTATCTTAAAATTTAACCCTCGACTCAAGATTAATCTTACAGAGGGTTAAATTTTATTTTTATTTCATTTTAATATAACACATATAGTTGTGTTCATGATTTGAATTTTGATTCAAATTTTAATTGATAAATATTGTTAATGTTCAATGTTCAATATGTTTTCTCCTTATAAAAGTTTTTTTTTTTTTTTTTTTTGAAAGATTCTATACAAAGATACCTCATTTTACCAGGAATGCTTTCCCAAAATTTTATCAACCGACTCGCACTGAAATTAACTTCTGATCAAAAAATTCTCGGAATTTATCATTAGAACGGGAATAGCCCAATTATTCATTAATATTTATTTTAACTTCTTCAAATCACCTTGATAAATCACGGATATAGTTTCAACTTCTACATTTAATCGCAATGGCAATTAGTTCAAATTTTTTCACTTATCCGAAACATTTCTATGTTAAGTAACTATAATAGTAAATAACTTTTGTGAATGATTCAATTTATTTATAGAATTTTAGAGAACAAAAAAAAAAAGATACTCGTAAAGAAAACTAGATCAAATTTTCAAAATTTGTTTTCAAATTTGCATAAAAAACATTATAAAAGTAAATTTATTTTGTCTGTTCATTATTAATAGTCGGTTCGCACGAACCATAAGATTTACACCAAAGGGTTCACGCAAACCGGTAAGAAAACATCCCTGCGCTGACCCATATTCTCATTTGGAATTTTAAAGTTGTTTCCAAATGGACATACTCGCTGTTTATTCCAAAAAACGAAAATTTTATCAAATGATAGTTCAAATATGCTTTGGCAATAAATTTTTTTGGCCATTTTCCAAATACGTTCCAGTAAGGAAATAAAGGGGTTGCACAGCTGGCGGGAATCACCCTGCATAGATAAGAAGATAGAAATATTGAAAACAAAAATTGAAACTCCACAGCCTATTTCAAAACAAAATTTAACTAATCCTAATAATATTTAATTGAAGATTGAAATCTTTATTATATTTTTTTTCTTTGTCAAATATATATACCAATATGCGATAATAATAAATTCGAGACTTGGCCAGGGCACAATTATATTTAAAGATCATTCAAATTTTCCAAATTTAAACGATCAAGGAAAGACATGATAATTTGATGTTGTAACATCATTCTTATTCTTAGCGTACTGTGAATAACACATATAGAGTATTTTATAGAATATTCTATTTATATATTTTACATGAGAAGTCTCTGGATCTTTTTCAAATATATTTACAATTGCTTTTAAACCATAATATATAAGTATGAATAGTTATTTTACATATAAAATATTTTCAACAATGAGCCTGCATGTGCATTTACTGTGAAAAAGAAACATATTTAAAAGAATTAGCAATTCATATAAATAAATCTGTAGTTATAAAATTTTTATTTCTATTACTATACAACAAATAGAAAGGGAGTTTCTTTCTATAGTAATAGAAATCAGATTTAAGAGAGAAAATTCCAAGTTGAGATTTTTACAGGTCTTTAGCTCTGTTCACACTAAATGAATCTGAATCAATCTGAATTAAGGTGAATTTGATTGGTGATCTCCATCCCTTCACATTAGCTGAGTCAAACCAAGTCAATCTGCTTCTATTTTTTCTATCTTCTCTCAGTAGCCTTTAAGCTTCCAGGATGAATGCATTTATAATTAACACAATAGTGTTTCGTAGAAGTCAAGGAAAATCACGATAATCAAGAAAAACCGCAAGGAAAATGTCAAACGCTACGAAGTCCGTGGGTCGAATCCACATTCAAACGGACACTTCCTTTCCTGGTCCGCTAAGGGTTTCTTCGCCAGTCCTGAAGCCAAGCCCATCACCAAGGCGGCCAACCCCATCAACCCTCTTCCTCAAAAATTCCAAAAAAATTGATTGCCTCCCAATGGGAACCTTTAGATTGGATTGACAGGGTTCGTTGCAATCTATAGAAACATACAACATACAAACTAAAATATGCAGAACCACAATAAAATATACCAACATCTATAAAGTATTTAATATATTCGACTGAAAAAGTAATATATATGTATTATCTTGAAGAGTAATTAATTGATTAGAAGTCAAATATACTTTTATACTAAGTAACCAGTTAGGTGCTTCCCAACCATTGCCCTACCCTCCTCACCAAAAGATCCTCAAGTACAAGAAAAGCCAAACCACGCATACGAAATGCAAGTACCAAGCAGCTGGTTTAAACCCAAACAAGAATTTTTAAGTTATGGATTCATGAAATAGATCGAAAAAGGCAAGATTTTGGAATTTTTCATCATCTACAATTCTACATTCCGAACGAAGACAAGAAATTCTACAATTTCTACCATAATAATGATTAAATAATGATAATTGATAAGATAAATCAAAGAAATTTCTGTTACTGTGGTTTTTATCACTCGCGTCATAAATCGCATTGTTTTCTTTCACTTTCATAATTAAAAGTTCCATCTCCATCGTTTCTGTTTGTTGATTCATGATTGACTGATGGAAGAATATTCTAACCGGTCGAATTATGTATGAACTTGAATCAATGCGTATTAATTCGGATTCGACTTGTGTGAAGGTGGAAAATGAGTTGCTAGCTTTGTAGCACAGATTTGCGGGAAATTGACAATTCAAATGCGGGACGGGGCTGAAAAAACGGTACCCAGTAAAATTATGCTTTAAGGCCTACATGGTTTCGGTTGTTGGAGGTTGACTACAATGTGGTGTTACCCGTTCGTACACAAGCACGAGCTTTAGTTACAGCAGCCGATGTACTTCATTCATGGGCAATTCCAGCATTGGGGGTAATAAATTGATGCAACTCCTGGTCGGTTAAATCAAACTATTTTCTTTATCAATTGTTCGGGTTTAAGTCATGAAATTAGCAGAAACAGTGCACCAGTGGTAGGTTTATTGGTTGAGTTAGTAAAATAAAGCACACTTTTTTGGTGTAGATTCGTAAATATTTATTTAATGATCGAATTGCAAGTACCAAATTAAATTTTTATTATCTCATGCAAGTATAACAGGACAATAGTGTCCCGCAAGCATCTTTCGAGGGACGCCTCTTCCAGGGCTTTAGAAACGGGATGTCCCCGCTCTAGTGGTACGGTTGGCAACTCTAGCTAGAAACCGGGAAGGGAATCAGGGTGTTTAGAAGTGGTGGAGCACAAGCCGAATCTTGTTGAGTTAGATTCACCTTGCTTTCGATAGATTCGGATTGATTCAGATTCGTTTAGCGTGAACGATTGAATTTCCCGTGAGTTGAAAAAGTGGTCTTCAGGATATATCAGTGTGCGTTTATGTGCGTGTGTATTTACGTTAGAATTATTTTTGGAAAGACTTCTGAATTATAAAATCTCGAACTTAGAGATTTTAATTAAAAAGTCAACTCTCAACTTTTAAATTTATTTTTATCGAATTCCTACCTCATTTCACTCAAAAAATTTCCAAAACAGTTCTAATGAATTTGATATACAAAATTTAAGTACAAATTTTTTCTCCAGATATTAATTACTTGTAAGTAAATTTATTATAAGATATGGAAAACAAGATGATATATCGTCCAAAATGCCATCTGTAAAGAAAATTCGTCTATTGTTGGAGATTATCTTTTTACATACCCTTAACGTTTCAAGGTTTACTGAGTGGATGCCGGGCTAGTTGAGGGGTTGGCGTTATGGCATTCTAAAACGGGGACTGGAGTTCAAGTCCCAAGCACAAATTTATTTGACTTTTTCACTAAGTTCTTATACACATACAAACACACACACACAAATAATCACAAAAACAATATAAGTTTCGGTCAAAATGAACAAGTAGTAACAGTAGGCCATTAAATAAAAATAGACCCTTGAGAAAGGATTATAATTTTAACATAAAAAAACAAACAAACATAATTTCACACTTAGCAAAATCTTTTCCCTAAATGATCTTTAAATTAGAGCTTCTTAGCTCAATCTCTACAGGTCCAACCAAATTCTGAACATGACATATGGACCATTCTGTATACACACAATATTATATAAGTACCTTATAATTTGATCTAAAATATTTTGGTGGAGAAATTTGGAAATCGTTTCCCAAAGCCCCCATATTCCACCATAAAAATATTCTAGAAAGAATTAAATAAGAGAACAACTTTTATCACCCTTGTATTGGTAGCCCATCAAATTAATTTTAGTCTAGAAAGTAATTATATTAAATAATAAATGCATTTACAATATGCTATTTGGGAGGGGGGGGAGCAAGTTTAATAAAGTGACCAAAAGTTTCTAAGTAACTCATATGGTCATATCCTTAAATTAAAGCATTGTCTCGCTATCCACTCATTTAAATTTGACAAAAATATTTAAATAAAAAATTAATAAAATATATATATAATAGGACGGAAATCTAGTATTTCATTATTGGATAATTGACGAAATTCAAGACCAAACAATCAGAGAGTTATTAGAATTACCTATTATTAAAATCATTATATTTTTTAACTAATCGTTTATATATTTAATATTTTTATTAATAAATCTGGCTTGACTTAAATACACCACGTGATTTTACCAAACACCTGCCTCCTCGTATTTTCAAATAATGAAAATAAAATTAGATAAATGAACGAGAGGGGACAGGTGTATAGATAGTCATGTGAATAAAACTACAATAGATTATTTTTATAAATTCTGATATATTTTTAATTTTCATTTATTATTAGAGTAAAACCGCCCCCTGGATGCAATTCAGACTACCCCTATTGATTCCCTTGACTCTCCGCTTCATCGTAGAAACGTCTCCGCCCTTTCCCTATTTTATGCATACTATCAGAGCATGCGCTTCGAATGAGATAAAATCAATCATTCACCCTAAAGTTTGCTGTGTTCTTGCCATGGAATTCGTCAACTCACAACTCTTATACGTGGCCAAAACTTTTCAATTTCAGATTGGAATTAATCAATTTTAATTAGAGAATAGTAATTATTAATAGTCATTCTGATTATTTCCATTTCGAAATTGATTAATTTTCAGTTGAAAAGCCATTAGGGACCTCGCATAAAATAAGTCAAACTAAATTTAGGCATTTTTGACCCTCCCTCCTCTCCTGTCATATTTCGTCACATTTTTTTAAATTAAAATGAGATTTATTTCAAAACAAACATTTTATTATACTCTTTCTCATTTGTTCTAGATAATAGGAATATGTTGCTGAAGATATATGCATGGAGCATCGCGATGTATTGGATATGGAAGTTTGGAGAGGCAAAGAGAAGTACATAGATTGGAAGTCTTTGAAATCTCGTGCTAAAGAAGAATATTGAAGATTAAATTGATCGATAAGGATAAAAATGGCGAAGTTCTTGATCGAATTAGAGAAAAGAGAACATTGTGAACCCTAAGGAAGAAGAGAGTTCAGATGATTTAGTTGAGAAACAGGATAGCTTAGGGATATTTAAGAAGGTGAGGTAGGAAAGAGAAGTAGAAAGAAAAACATAGATTGCAATATTTTCCGCAGATAATGATGGAAATGGGATATGGGACTTTTAGAAAAGTGAAAGAGTAAACTTGGGATTTAGTCGAATAGAGGCGGGTGAAAATTGCCTCAAACCAGTCTTAGTAGTCTATACTCTATGATGGTATGATAAATAGGTGAAAATAAAATTAGTCTTTTGATTTATTATAATTGATTTCATAAGGCGTATATCGAATGACATCGTCGCAATACATCGCTTATTTTTGCTTAAGGAGGTTTGGGACTGTACATCATTTTTAAAAGAAAATTCTCCAATTTTTACCATCGAATCATTGATTTATTAAATATTTATTACCGAAATTTGAAGTTGATCGTCTGTCTCATTACCGAGAAATAAATTATTGAAAATTGTCCTTTTAACATGGAAGCAAATGGACCGAGCTTTTAAAAGAGCTATAACTTCTATACAAATTATACCATTTTCAACAAATTTATACAGATCAATAATTCAACTTTTATGAATCGGATGATACATTTTTCAATAGATTTGAATGTCTAGTTAATTAGTTATTCATAAATTTAAAAATAAAAAGTTATTTGCTGACAACATAATATAACAAAAGCACTAGTGTAGAATTGCAACTCTATTTCTTGAAATCGTTTTTGTGTTAAATAAATGTTTTTATAATGAGAAAAATTTATCTCAATATTGTTTTTATTAATATTATCAAAACAAAGATTTTTATATGAAATTAACCTCATTATTAACAATTTTTTTTAATTAAAAAAATTTAGTATGCAAACGTTGTCACTCTGCAGAAATACAAAGGATTTTTTCGTAGATCAACCAGATAGAGCTGCTGTCCCGGACCTCCTTAAGTAAAAATATAATAATTAAATAGATAGGAATAATAATAATAACTCTGTTTTCAATGTTTTGGCTTGTTTAGTTTAAAATTGATTTTAAACAAATATAATGATTATTTAATAAAATGAATATTGCGAATTCCGTATTTTTCCAAATTAAGGTATGTAAAATTAAAAATTATAAAAAAATGATATCTCAACCTTTGTTCCCTATATATTGTAATATTACCCTTTCAGCTGTTTCGAATAAAGTTATTTGAAAAATTAAAGAAATAAAGAAAATAATAACTTATAAAAAAACTTCAGAATCTCTCCCTGTCTCAACAAGAACAATGTATTTGTTTTTATTAATTTCGAAAATAGAAGACCTCTGAGTTTGATGATTGATGTGTTCTTTTATCTATTAAAATCGTTAATTAAAATGACAACACCAGAAAACAGTGATTAGACCCAGGCTCAAATTGAATGGTTCCATTTATTCATGACACATACATGTATCATAATATAATTATTAATAGCAAATTTTCCAATAAATTTTTAAAATGGGCAAGAGTTATATCTTTTCTGTCTTCAGGATGCAATCGCAATTGGCATTAAATCAATATCATACATATCGATATGTTTTCTTTTCAAGGGACATTTTATTATTGTATTTTCTATTTGGGAATGGACTTCACCAGTGGGAGACAAAAGCCTAGTCGTTTTGTGCCGAAGATTTGAAGCATTTATTAAATTGAATCACAGTTGTCTTTGCTCTCGGCTGTTTCCTTCTTTTGTTTGAATAAAAGAACGTAAAAGTTTCGAGAATACAGAAGCATTTTATTTTTTTAAATGAAATGTTTGTTTTTTGAAGTTTGCTACAGGAATTCTCAATATGTATTTTAATATGTTATTTAGGTTGATTATAACTTTTTACTAGATATGTGGAACGTGGTATTCAATAAAAAACAAAGGAATCCAAGAGCCATCCATAGTCTTTCATATTCGAATCTCGTTCACTATCTGAATCAAAAAGGGACCAGGCTTTTGTCTTAGCTTTAGGTAACTGGAAGAGAAGAGATCGCTGTTTCACTATCTGTGCATGGTGTAGTCGACATAACTGCGGTCGTTCCTCAGGATTTGCGGAGGCATTTGTCCTAGCTTGTTCTGACCCATGATCCAATTGCAACTGCTGTAGCTGTCATGGTCACTGTTAGACCACTCAGTTGACAGTATGATGACTCTACACCTCCGTGATACATGGCTGCCGGATGCTCGCCTAGAAAACAAACAAACCAAAATTCATCGTATTTATTAATTTTATTAAACAACCCGATATTATACATTTATATGGTAACCATATATTTATATGATAATAAACTTTTATCGTTTTAAACGTTTTAAAATATCCTTGATCATTAAAATGTAAAAATCTGACAATAAATCCTTTTCTTTTATATTTATATAATAATAAAAGAGGAAGTTTATTTATTCTTTTACGTTCCTAGACCCTTTGACCGATCTGAACCAAATTTTGCTTGGTTGCTCTTTATGACCATGCGGACTATTGATGCAAAGATCAGATTACGAAAATTCGGAAGGAGAGTATAAATATTTATGTCTGGACGAAAATTTACAAAGTTACACTTTACAGCAGGGATCGTCGAACCGAGGTCAATTACTCCAAGTGAAAAATTGAAATTTCGGTGATAAAGAGAGTTATTTATTTATATATGTGTGTCTATAGAAATCTCTATAAAAAACAACATATATAATAAAAAATAAATAAATCACATAAAAACCGATTGAAGCCCGAAGATAGTATTCAAATTGATCTTACATCTAAAAAAAAACAATTTTTATATTATTGTATCAAAAATGAAACATAATTTCTTTAAAATCTATATCTAAAAAGTTTTCAATGATATTTTTTTGTTTCATTATGAGAATTTTATTATTTTTGTCTATTATCTACTTTTTTTAGTATATTCATTTTATCGTATATAATTTATATTTTTCATATTTATGAATGTAAGTATTCTCCGTATAAATAGATTCAATAAACAATTTTGAATTTAAATGGTCCTTAATTTTCTCCCGTTCGAAACTAGCGTGTAATATCGGCAAAATATAATATATTTTAGGGTCAATGCTAAAAAAAGTTTCCCGATTCCCGCTTTAGAATGCTTTCTTAGAGTTAGAGGCTACACTTTGAGAGATTGGGAGGGCTTTAGTTTTTTAAAATTTTTATTAGTAATGGCAAGTCCAAATAACCGGCCTCAGGGGGTATAGTTGACGCTAGGCCAAAGGCCCAGCCGACAGCTCAAGTTTATAATAATATTTGATTCCTGAACTCTGTCTCTAACATTTCAAACGCACTATTGAGTCGTCAAACGCGCTCGCCAAAATGAGCCTTTAGCAAACATTTCTCGGAAATGCTAAGCGTGAGCTTACAGGAGTGTTTCTTTTACTTGGAAGATACTAAATAAACGTGGCTTGTTGGGGGTTCTTTCACTCACCGTTGAGGACGTGCACCCGGATGCTAGCTGGATTGGCGTTACTGGGGTTGCACGTGTACATTCCCGAATCAGTCTGAATCGCCTTCTGGATGAGGAGCCGACTCGTGGTCGTCGATCCCTTTTCGGTTACCAAGCTGATGCCCCCTCGAGGTGAATCGAAGTTAATCACCTGCAAATACCACATGAAAGCAAGGAGATCTACTAGAGTCTATTCAGACTTGTAGGCAGGGATGCTTTCCCAAAATTATATCAACCCGTTCGCAGTGAAATTACCTTATGCTCAAAAAGTACACGGAATGTATGAATAGAACAACAATATCTCAATTATTCATTAATATTTATTTTATCCCATTCAAAGTAATCACCATTAGATTCTAAAAGCATTTCGATTGCAACTAGATCAAATTATTCTAAATTAAGTGAAACATTTTTAATACAGGGTGGGGTGCGGTCACTTCCTTATTTTAAAAAATCATAACACAAAATGTTTTGGCAGTATCGATTTAATTCTTTTTTCTGTATACATGGATACATTTAAAGTTTTATTTCATTAGGTTTTAAAAACGACATCTCGAAGGTGGCCACCGTCCTCGTCAATATACTGAGATAGCCGAATTTTGACATTTCTGTTCACTTTTCCCACCATATCTGTGCCTATGTCGGCAATAGCAGCACGAATATTGTCCTTCAGCTGACCAAGGGTCCTTGGAAGATTCGTGTAAACCAAAGATTTAAGGTAGCCCCACAGGAAATAGTCACAGGGGGCTAAATCTGCCGATCGCGATGACCACTGAAGATTATCCTTAAGAGAGATGAGCCGTTCGGGGAGTGTGTTCCTACAAAAAATTCATGGAAGTTCGTGCCGTGTGATCCGTGGCGCCATCCTGTTGGAACCACACATCCCCCACATCCATTTCTTCGAGTTTGGGTAGAAAAAACTCCTCAATCGATAAAGTCGACAGAAATTTCAAAATTCGGCTATCTCAGTGTATTGACGAGGACGGTGGCCACCTTCGAGATGTCGTTTTTAAAACCTAATGAAATAAAACTTTAAATGTATCCCTGTATACAGAAAAAAGAATTAAATCGATACTGCCAATACTTTTTGTGTTATGATTTTTTAAAATAAGGAAGTGACCGCGCCCCACCCTCTATACGTAACTCCAATAGTATAAATGTTTGTGAATGATACTAGAAGTTATTTAGAAAATTCTACAAAAAAACTAAATAAAATTTTTCAGATTTGTATACAAATTTACACCAAAAACATTACAAAAGTAAATTTATTTTATATCTGTTCATTTAAATAGCGAATTCGAAACCATTTGATTTACATCAAACGGTTCACGAATACCGGTGCGAACTACTGGGAAAGGATGCCTGCTTATAGATGTTGCATCTTCTGAATGTGTTAAACTAAAAATGTGCAAACATATAAGTCACGATTAACTCACTCATCGGGAAAAGAAGAGGTTCAGCCGAATTCAAAATTTATATCTATTGAAGTGAAAGTGTGCACAAAAGTTTGTATTAAAAAGATGTATCTTTGTGTCAAGTTCAGATTTCTAACTCAATCCAAAAATTAACAAATTACCAAGCTATGACCGTCACATATCTTGAAAAAACATTCTATTATTTCCATATTTTATTTGTATCAAGAGTGTTTTCTTTCTTAAGGTATGTTTACTTTAAATCTGTGATAAGCTATAAGAGTGACGAGCTGTGTTTGCGTTGAGTGTTGGATCTATGATAATAATCGATTAGATTAGATTTGACCACGTCAAATTTCTTAATTAGTATTTACTTGAAATAAAATATAAAAAAAATAAGGAATTCTGAAAAAGACATACTTTTCAAAAACATTGTACAAACAGATCGCTAATTTTCTGCACACCCTATTTATACTCAGTATGTAAATTTTCATCATTTTTATTAAAAATTAAGGCCAACAAAATATGTGAAATATTTATCAAAGAAAATAAAAACTTTGATTAGAACAATATGGTAATTTTTGATTTTTTTAGTTATATAAATCTGATATAAATTTCACTAATGAAAGTGTTAACTTCTATAGTCGACATAAGCTAAGAAAATTAAGAAAAGATGTTTCCGCTGAATCCGAGGGTGAACCGCGACCTAATATGCTGTACACCTACTTACACTTGTAATTCCAAATATTTCCAAGTAATTCCAAATATTTCCAAGTAATTTCAAATATTTCCAAGTACTTCCAAATATTTCCAAGTAATTCCAAATATTTCCAAGTAATTTCAAATATTTCCAAGTACTTTCAAATATTCCCAAGTAATTCCAAATATTTCCAACTAATTTCAAATATTTCCAAGTACTTCCAAATATTTTCAAGTCCTTCCAAATTTCTCAAGTACTTCCAAATATTTCCAAGTACTTCCAAAATACTTCCAAAGAGGTGTACACCTACTTCCAATCGCGGATCACCCCTCGGCTGAATCCATTTAGATTACACATTTTAATAGGATAAACTCACCAGAATGCACGACGTTTCGACTCCTATTTCTGGAGTCGTTTTCAAGAGCAGTCTTAAGATAGACTGATAAAACTATTTTTTTTTAATTTTTCAAACGCTGATAAAACCAAGACAGTGTGACTAATGTGTAAAATCTAAAAACTCAAAATATTCAAATTAAAATAACTGCATCTTTGAGTTTTCCTTATTTAAATTTGATTATTTTGAATTTTTAGATTTTACCATTTGTCTTATCATCGTCTGAAAAATTGAAATCCAAAATTAGCCTTTTCAGTCTTAAGACATCAATCTGCACTTGAAAACCATTCTGGTGAGTTTATCTGATTAAAATGTGTAATCTAATTGGTTTCAACGGAAAAATCTTCCTTCCTGATAAACAACTCAACCACCGAAGCATCAAACTTCAATTAAGAAAATTAATACGTTGCTTATCGTCAGCTTAAAATAATGATTCTTCTCGTTACTTCACTGTAAATCCTTTCGTTAAGCTTTGAATTTCTTCACATCGCTAGTTTAGTCGCTCCTATCGTTTATCGTAGCTTCATCGTTAACCCATCCTTAATAAAGACATTTAAACAAAGTGAAACCCTCTCTTTTATCTTATACTAATTTACATTTTCGCTCCTAATTACCTTCATCAGTTTTAAAGACATTAGAACATTAATCAAAACACTTCATTGATAGAATCGATTCTATTTAAAAGGTTGATTTTTAATAATATGATTTGTTGAACGTGGATACTTACTTCTCGGTTGTGACTCCATAACATGATTGGTGGTGGTTCAGGAGCGAAACGTACCAAACATGTTAGATTAATGGTGCTGTCTTTATTGATAAACACTTCGGGGCCTCCCAAAATTTCAGTTATGGGTTCTGAAAATAAAGAGCCACAAAAAAGTCTTAATATATTTCATAATAAAGGCATTATGTAGGTATGATATAATACAGTGGAAATCGGTTAACACGAAATAATAATGCAGATCCGACAAAATAGTTATTTTCATACATTTTTTTCTTTTAACAAGAAACAAAAATCGCTTAACACGAAAAAGTTTTCGCTTATGGGAATTAATAATTTTATTTTCTATAAAATCAATAAATATTTATTTGTTATTATAAAAAAAAAAAAATTAAAATTACATACATATATTAAAGTTTTAACACGAAGAAATATTTCTGTCCCCTTAGTTTCGTGTCAAGCTATTTTCACTGTAATTTATAATCAAATTTTTAAATTGAAAGTTTTTGCCTAGAGTAGCAGAATTTTTATATATTGAAGGAGACAATAAAAGAGTGTGTCTTCTGCTGGAATTATAAATTTTATTTATTTATAACGAGACTATAGTTTCGAGGGCTTTGCCCTCTTCATCAGTCTATTACAATGTATTGACAGGAATTAATTTATTATATATTCAGGAACTATAGTCTCGTTATAAATAAATAAAATTTATAATTCCAGCAGAAGACACACTCTTTTATTGTCTCCTTCAATCAAATTTTGTTAGAAACAGAATCGGAACAATTTTTTACTGAATTCAAGAATATTACAGTTTTGGAGATGAACTCTTAATGTTGTTAGAGTTCGTGGCTCTGATGAAACTGTATTAGATGAAGGAGGAGGTATCAGCCAAAGTTGGATGCGCTGGGTTCAATAAAACGTCCTGAATAAAACGTTTCGGCCTGAATTTATTTGCCCATCTTCAGTTAATTGGGAGTTATACACAAAATGCGGTACACATATGTGATCGAACCAAGCCTTGTCAAAAATAAAAATTGTAGCTTCATGCAAATTTATAACGTGCCTGTGCCCAAAGGTTCAGAATGAATGTAATCAAATTCATTCATTTCATTTATTCTGAACCTTTGGAAACAGGCATGTTATAAATTTGCATGAAGCTACAATTTTTATTTTTGACAAGGCGTTGGTTTGATCACATATATTATACATCATTTTGTGTATAACTCCCAATTAACTGAAGATGGCCAAATAAATTCAGGCCTAAACGTTTTATTCAGGGTGTTTTATTGAACCCAGCGCATCCAACTTTGGCTGATAAAATTGAGTGTTCAGAATTCAAGTTGTTAAAGAAAATATTTATTACACATCAGAAGCGTTATTTGTTATTTTTCACGTCCTAGGGTATAGGAGAACCCAAGGACCAAAAACAAATCTGGCCTGATGGTTGAAGCCGATTTAACGTCTATAGGTACCTAAAACTCTTATGACATGTATCAAAAATTATCCAAAAAGTTTGAATTCAGTACAATACACTTTGGTGTTTTTTCGCAATGAAATTCTATTACTTAATTGAAAAGTTTTTGTTTTGACGAAAGTAGCAGAGTTGTTGATTCACAAAGAGAAACAAAGAGGTTGTCCTCTGCTTGATGCAAATAAACATACACACATATATATCGAGATGATATATCTGTATATATATTATTTATTTGTTTGAGACTATAGTTTCGAAGACTTGGTCTTCATCATCAGTCTTTTTTAATTATAAATGTTGTTTTTCATGGAGTCAATATCGTATGGATATTGAAAATTTGGTGTTCCTTCACTGATGGTCAGCTTAGAATTCTAACATCAAATTTTCAATATCCATAGGATATTGACTCCATGAAAAACAACATTTATAATTAAAAAAGACTGATGATGAAGACCAAGTCTTCGAAACTATAGTCTCAAACAAATAAATAATATATATACAGATATATCATCTCTGATATATAGTGTGTATGTTTATTTGCATCAAGCAGAGGACAGCCTCTTTGTTTTTCTTTGTGAATTCTATTACTATCATCAAAATAAACTTTTTAATTAAATTTTGAATTAAAACTTAATTAAAAAATAAAAAAGCTCAGAAATTGATCGAAGCGGTCGAAGACCTTAAGTTTTCTAAATATTTTCAAACATATTGTATAAGGAATAAATCAAAGAGTGTATTATCTGTTTGATGTACGATATATAAGTATTTATATATCACTATAGGCATACAAATATTTTATTAATTCAAGTCCATTGTTTCGAATGGTTTGCCTTTATCTTTTTTATTCAGTAATAAATATGTATTTCAATATGGATATTTAATAGAAGGTTAGTCAGAATTGAAATTATTTTTCTTTCGATAAGAATCGAAGTTATTCATTTGACATATTCCTGGCCACAAAGAACTCTATATAAGTAGATTCAGCACTTTGGGGTTTTTGAAAAGTTAAAAAAGAAATCAGGGGTGATTTCTTGTTAGGGTTCCATACAAACAGAATCCTTTAGTGTCACTTCGATATTGGCTTGTCTGCCTCTCCATTTGTTACTGCATTGTACCTGGTAGATCAAATAAGATACAGACTTAAAATTAATATAAAGTTATTGATTATATCCATAATTAAATTAATTAGTATTTTAATAGGATGAATATTTAGCGGATGGTCGAGTTTTCTGGGATGTGGTAAAAATATTTTATATCCAAGTGGTGTGACGAATCAATGCAAAGAGCTCATTAATTAAAACAAGGCTGTATTTTTAGTCGGTAAATCAGGGAGGCAGCTGAAGCCAACCCAGGTCGAAATGCTTCGATTTTTTGCCTATTCCTAGGCACGACCGGAAGGCAGGCTTTTCCTGCCTGCCGAACGAGCCTAGAGTGAATTCAGTCAAAACTTTTCAAATGTTTTTTGTTCATTGTGTTGAAAAATAATTTTTAGAGAAAAAATAAAACCGACTTCACAAAAATAAAATACACTAAAAGGTATAAAATAATTATTAACTTATTTAGTTACAACTAAACTACGAAATATTAACATGAAATTACTTTTTGTACTTGGTGCCAATGCGATTCATAAAAGGTATATGTTTGGCACCGACTTAAAAAAGTAATTTCATGTTAATATTTCGTAGTTTAGTTGTAACTAAATAAGTTAATAATTATTTTATACCTTTTAGTGTATTTTATTTGTTGCATTTAATTTTTTTGAAGTCGGTTTTATTTTTTCTTAAAAATTATTTTTATTTTTCTCTATTTAGTGATGTTATTAATAGTGATCATATCATCAGAACTTGACCAAATTAATATGGCACCATCCCTAAGATACCCCCTTTCCAATAAAAAAAAGAATCATCGAAATCGGTTCATAAACAAAGAAGTTAGGCATGAGCAAACCTAACAAAAAAGGTCTAATACAAAAAATGGGACCAATCGGAAGGTAGACCGAACCCATTGCAAAATATTTTTTCAAAATCGGTTCACAATTGGCGGAGATATGAGGTAACATAGACACAAAAAAAAAAAAATCAGTCGAATAGAGAACTTTCTCCTTTTTTGAAGTCGGTTAAAAATGTCTTGAACGTGGAGAAAAATAAGACTGGTCGACAAAAATTAAACAAAATGTGTAACCCTAAACCTAACAATGGATTCCAGTAGAGTTTTATAATCTGATTATTATGCAATTTTCTCGATTTTTTACAACAGGTCAGAGTTTTGAGATATTATCGGTCAAAACGACGAAAAAGGCCATTTTGACCTATTTTCGAGTCCCATTAGATATAAACAGCAATATTTGAAATCAAAATATTTTGTTGGCGTAATAGAAAACAGCTTCCTCTTTGGTTTTCAAATTACCACTTGTTTTTAGCTCAATTAGAAATCGAGTTATAACTTATAAACTAAAAAACCACGTGATCCCATATGTTTTTATCCTTTATAATCACGTAGTTATTAGTTTGTTAGTTATAACTCGAGTTCTAATTAAGCTAAAACAAGTGCTTATTTAAAAATCAAAGAGGAAGCTGTTTTATATTACGTCAAAATATTTTGATTTAAAATATTGCTGTTTAATATCTAATGGGCTCAAAATAAGATCCAAATGGCCTTTTTTGTCGTTTTGACCGATAATATCTCAAAACTCTGACGTGTTGTAAAAGATCGGAGAAATTTCATGATAATCAGCGTATAAAATTCTACTGGAATTCATTGTTAGGTTTACAGTTACAAATTTTTGTTGAACAGTGTAATATATGTTTGGCCATTTGGTTCTGCAAGGAACTCCGATTTTTTTTCTGCCTGTGTGTCTGGATGTGTGGCTTGATTCAGATACCCACGATAACTTAGGAACGAACACCTTCGTTCTTGTGCTAAAATATTTGTATTTCCAATGGGAAGAATTGATTAGATTTTTAGCTTTCTAGCTTTAGAACTTCTGGCTCAAAAATGCAGAAAACATATTTTTTGAAATTATTTTATTGATATTTTAAGACGATGTATTTATAATTTAGGTAGGGTGACCATTTTTTCAGCGGTCCAATTCGGAACATTTACCCCCTCCCCCTATTAATAAGATAATTCTTTTTATTTTTTTTTACAAAAAATATTTATATGAATAATTTTTATAAAAAAAATAAAACCGACTTCAAAAAAATTAAATTCAACAAATAAAATAATAAAACTCTATTTATTTAATGTCACTGGGAACAAAGCCCATTTAGACAGCACATAAGTAAAGTGTTAGTAGGGTTAGTGAGGGAGCCAAGTTTTTAGCCGGTTGAAATTTTTATTTGCCAGCTAGGATCGAACCCCGGCCTCCCACTCCAACATCGCCACAATCGATCGATGCCGTAGCGAGGCCAGTGCGTTAGCCGATTGAGCCAACCCGACAAAAATTATTTTATTTTTTCTCTTTTTAGTGATGTTATTAATAGTGACTTAATATAATACCTTGCATGCATCTCGTAAGAGAAAGGGTCGGGCGAATGAATCAGAAAATGATAATAAAATAAAATTCATAAATATAGAAGTTCTCTAGAAACGTTTGCGGGTTTTAAATGAACGTTTTAAGATTGATTTTTTATAAAAGATTTTATTTATTATAATTTCGATTATTTGCTCATAAGAATTGGATATTTACCTTAATTCGTCATTGATCATATCATTAGAACTTGACCAAATTTGAAAATTGACCACCCTCTAAGGTACCCTCTTTCTAATATAAAAAGAATCATCGAAATCGGTTCATAAACAAAGAAGTTATGCCTAAATAAACATAGCAAAAAAGGTCCAATACCAATAAAAAAAAAACGGACCAATCGGAAACTAGACTGAACCCAATGCAAAAAAAAATCATCAAAATCGGTTCACAATTAGCAAAGATATCAGGTAACATAGACACAAAAAAAATCAGTCGAATTGAGAATCTCCTCCTTTTTTGAAGTCGGTTAAAAAGTAAAATGAAACATGAAAATACAGTAAAAAAAATATCTATGGTATAAATAATTTGTACAAATGATTAGTTGTTTTTATTTTAAAACAGAATAAAATAATTGGGGACATTTTCCGGGACACGGAGCTTTAATCCGGGACGAATGGTCACCCTAAATATAGGCATAAACGAACAATTTATATTTAAGTTTATTATTAATTATTCATAAGTTTATAAGGACGTTTCAAGCCTAAATAAGTTTTCACTTCTTTTTTTATTTAATAAATGTCCTGGTGAGCGATTCTTTCATTAAATTTTAATCGAGAAAAATGACTAAAAACATTGAATTAATTTTGTTTTTATTTTTCTTGAAGTCTCTAAGTCTCTGAAAACTTTTATTATTAAATCTGGCTCCCAGGCGAACCTATAGTATTGAATTCACGGAAAAATTTTCAAATCTTTTTTTTCATTGTGTTGAAAAATGTCTGGAAAGTTCTAGAAAAATAATTTTCAATCATGATATGTATATTTCTGTTTGTGTGTCTAGATTCACGATAACTTGTGAAAACTCGTAGAAAGTTCGTTCTTGTTTGTATTTTTAATGTAGAAACTGATTATATCTTGGGCTTTCTATCTTTAGAATTTGTCGTTCAAAAATGCAGAGAACATCATTTTATTTTACCATACAGAGTATGGTCAAGTATTGTAATCGTGCATGAAAAAGGTGTTTTTTTCCTTCTTTTTTTCGAAATATCTCAAAAACGATAGGAAGTATTTTGATTAAAAAAATTGAGCGAAACCATGGCAATTCGGTCTACAAAAAGCTCTAATAAGTGAACATTGAAAAAATTATATTTTTCGAGATAACATTTGTTTTGTCGAAATGTCTGTTAGTTGGTCTGTTAGTTAGTATGTCTGTTAGTTAGTCTGTGCGTTACCAATTTATTGTGGACGAGCTAGTTCAAAAACTAGTAGGAATATCGAAACCAAATTTCACACGTAGTTTTGGTCCATTGAGATTAAGAGCTGATTAGATTTTGGTGCATATCGACCCAAAATTAAGGGGGGTGGAGGGGGGTTAAAAACTAAAAATCCAGGTCATTTGAGCAAACTCAACCAAATTTTGTATACATAATCAGTGGGCTCCCAGAAGTCTAAAAACGCAAAAACTAACCGCCCAAAATGGGTGAGGAGGGTCAAAAAATGAAAATCTAGGCTCTTGTACCAAACTCAACCAAATTTTGTATACATAATCAGTGGTCCTACAGTAATCTAAAAATGCATGATTATAAATAATTAAATTAATTGAACCGCGTAAATTTGAATAATTTCCATGATTCAGCCTGCGAATTTTTTGCAGTTCATAAATCATTTCATTATTTTTGTTTTGAAAAGGAAAAATGAAATTTAGCATCTGGCAGGATTCGAACCTGCGTCTTCCTCTATAGCCGAGGCTGCGCTAACCAACTGCGCTACAGATGAATCCTACCAGAGAAGCCATATTAGATCGATGTCATTTTTCCTTTTGGCGGTTATCTTCTAGACTAGTCTAGTGACTTTTGATTTTGTATAAACATTTTATTTTTAACGAACTCAGTTCCATTTTTATTTTGAAATTAATTAAATTAATTGAACCGCGTAAATTTGAATAATTTCCATGATTCAGCCTGCGAATTTTTTGCAGTTCATAAATCATTTCATTATTTTTGTTTTGAAAAGGAAAAATGAAATTTAGCATCTGGCAGGATTCGAACCTGCGTCTTCCTCTATAGCCGAGGCTGCGCTAACCAACTGCGCTACAGATGAATCCTACCAGAGAAGCCATATTAGATCGATGTCATTTTTCCTTTTGGCGGTTATCTTCTAGACTAGTCTAGTGATTATAAATAATTTTATTAAATATAAGTGAAGGGCCAGGTTGTATGGTAAAGTCAAGTGGATCGCCACATCAGAACACGTCAGCTTATTTTTCAATGATTTTATTGAAATTTTCTGCCGATGTATTTATTTGTAATTTTGCTTATTTTTTATTATTATTATTTTTTTTATTAAAAATTAATTTTGGGATATTTGGAAAAAATTAAGCAAACACCAATTTTTCGTGAACATTTACAATTCTGCTTATGATAAAGTCAACATGTTGGGGTGAGACATCTCAGAGAGGTAAACAGTCTACACACTAGGCGATATTTCTTACGATCAAAAGAATCTACAGTAATCACAGAAGTAAAAAGCCTATCCCAAGAGAAAGGAGAATGTTAACGTTAGACTGAAATCCCATATGCTGTTTGCTACATTAATTCCTGTGAATCCATTATAATAGACTGATGAAGAGGGCAAAGTTCTCGAAACTATAGTCTCGTTATAAATAAATAAAATTTATAATTCCAGCAGAAAACTCACTCTTTTATTGTCTCCTTCAATGTAGTATTTTTGTTAAAATTCTTACAATTACACCCTCGAAACTTAGTCTCGTTATAAATAAATAAAATTTATAATTCCAGCAGAAGACACACTCTTTTATTGCCTCCTTCAATATATAAAAATTCTGAAACCCTCGGCACAAAAATTTACAATTTAATCTAATTTTTAATTTGAAAAATAACAAAAATTTGAAATTTGCAAAAAAGCAAAAATAAAAAATAAATAAATGAAGGCTGGTTTTTTAGACAGTATCCCATGGCTGAAAAGTCACCAACCGCCACTGGTGTTTATATAATTATATATAAATAACTCTGTAGAAACTCTATACGATAAATAAATAAATAAAAATGTTGATTTCTAATTAAAGAAAATGAGTTAAGCGAAAGTCGTATTGCGTATAAACCTTTTTATTCGAATGCGATTTTTACCTATAAAGTCAATTTTCAGCCATGTACAATGCTTGTTAAAAGTCCATTTATCGAATGGGCAACCCTCGAGTAGGTTTTTTCTTGAATTGTTTTTGTCTCCCGTATCTAATCGGAGTAACGGTTTTTTTTTCGACTTGCCATTCTTTTTCCCTTCAGTTGAATTGCATTTCTTTCGAGTCCAGTAACAAGTGTCGATCTCGGTAAGTGGCTAATTGTCTCGTTCTTGAGTTTTGTACGTTTGGTTGACGCTGTTGTTGAGAATAGTTGACATCGTCAAGTACTTTAGACAAGCTCAATAATTCACATATTTTTACTTTCACTTATATAAATCTTATCTATATAAATAAAAATGTACTGTTACGCTTAAGTGATACGTTGAAGGATCTCCGAAAGTTCTTCACCGATTTCTTTGAAATTTTCACACAACATTCCATTCAAATACACGAGTGTTTTTATATATAGTGTTTTTATAGATATCACACCTGTAGCATGTAAAAAACATTTTTTTCGAGGAAACAACACCAGCGCCTCTCTGGGTGGCAAAAGAGAACAAAAAAAATGGCCGATAATATCTTTCAACTGTCAATATTATTTTCGGTTAAGGGAACAATTTTGACAAGTAATATATAATTCATTTACTGTTTTAATACCTATTCTATAATTATTTGCATTTTCAATTTATTTTCAAAACTATTATTATTTTTTAAATATATTTAAAAAAATCGGGTCAGCTATTATCTATATAAACTTTGACCATAAAGCGAGACGCTCCCCGCCAGGAGTTAGGTGACGCTAGGCCGAAGGCCCGGGCGTCAGCTAGTATTTGTATATATTTTTTATACATATTATGCTTGTTTTGTATTCTTTTCTCAAGAAACCTGAAGTCTTCTATCACCAAGTTGATAAAAATTACTTTCACTTTTTCATTTATAGGTAAAAAAATATCCTTAATTGATTTCTTTCCATTATAGATAGACCAAAGTTTAAATATAATGAAATGACGTTTATTGCGCAACATTTTCTTAAAAACTAGTACAGTAAAACCTTGTTTATCCGGCCCTCATTTATCCGGATCGGATTTGTAGACATTTTTTTAAAATAAATGTTCACATAGATAATAATTTTTAACTCTGATAACAAGAATGTAATGATAATTTTTTTTTAACTTATGTATGTATTTTTTTAAACAATTCTATGTAATTTTGATATAAACATATTTTTTTTATTGTAATAAATTCAAATTCGCTTATTTGAGGATTTGTTTTGTTTTTATTACCCATATATCCAGATTATCCGGATTTTCGATTATCCGGTTTGCCTTTGGTCCCAGTTAGTCCGGATAAACAAGGTTGTACTTAAATTATAAAAATTAAAAAAAAATTGATTCAAGAAGTTTTTACTCTAAAAAGATGCATATTAAGTCACGATTCACTTGGGAAAAAAAGATGAATAAATTTCAGAGGTTGGGTTGGAGCTGAAAATTCTTGTGGATGCGAATTTTAAATCAATGAAGATGAAAGGTCACGAGACAAACGGAAGTCATAGGGATAACCGAATTGTTAATTTGATTTATTCTCCTTAAAACATTATTTATTATAATTTTTTTTTTCATCGTTATCACATTGATTCACCACACTCCGACGCCAGATAAGCTTAAACCGCAAAAGAACAAACAAAGGGAACACAAAGTGTTAACAAGACACTTTCAAAGCGAGCGAGGAATAATATTAACTTTTTATTTTTAATACAGATTATGGATTTTTAATTATTTAATAACGAGCTGTTACAGTTATGGGGTTGCCTTCAGCCTGTCCTATCAATTCGACGCTCCGGGTGGCTGTTCTTAGCGGGCGGCGTCTCTGGATGGGATTATTAGTTACAGGAATTATTTGACGGATTATAGTGTGGTGAAACACCACTATAATCCGTCAAATAATTCCTATGTTTAATATGTTTTACTATAAACCAACACCGCTTTCCCTAAACGTTATGGATTATTAGTTGTCCAAAATGGATTATCTCTTAAAAAAATACCTGGGCTCAAAAATGTATATGTTTTTTTTTTTACTTTATCCAATGCGAAGCATGGGAGAAAGTATTGGAATCGCTCTCGCGGCAAGCGCGAATTCAAAGGGTCCTCAGGTAAAGACTACGGAACCCATAGACTCAATTAAGGTCACAAATTGAAGTATTCAATGAGATTGAATTTTAGCACGTGACGGTTTTGCCAAAAATTACCTGGAATCTCGTCGAGAGGCCAAAAAGTGCCATTTTTTTTTGGAAGTGCATGGGGATGGATGTATATGTGTGTGTGTGTTATCGTTTTTTTCGTCCACGATTTTTTCCACACCTTTGCGCTGATTGAAATGAAATTGAAAACCTACCATTAGTTTAACAAAATGAAGCGCTGATTAGTTTTTGGTACATATCGGTCCACAAACATTAGTACTTTATTTCAGTACTTTTTTAGTTTTTTCTAAATATCTTGAAAATGACTTAACCAATTTTGATGAAATTTAATATCCTAATTAAGTACCTTGGGGACCACAAAAAAGGTTAAATAAAGTTTTTAGTAAAATTATATTTTAAAGTACTTTACTCAAGAACATATTGATATTTCAAATGAATTTGGATAAAGTTTAGCAACGATCCGTTGCAGTTTATTTTTTTTTTAATTATGTAAATTGATCAAGGAAAGACGAAAAACATATTAAGAAATGTGTCCAATAAATTTGGCACACTTTAAGTTAAAAAAATTTCTTAAATTAGTTTTTAAATATTTGTATGTAGAAATTTTTGAAACAAAAAGCAACTTAATAGATATTACCAAATAAATTATTAATACATTTTGCCCTTTTTGAGTCCCAAAGAGGTAGAATTTCAAAAACTCCTTCCTTATTTTACATCTACCACATAAATGGAATGTTCTTACCACTTGATATTCCTAAGTCCAGCCATGAAACACTAGAGGCTCTTATGTAGGAGTGTTAATTTAAACTAATATTTAAAAATAATGAGTTTATTAATATTATATTTTTCTCATCAAATTTGTTGCCAAAGAATGTGTATAAATAATGAATTTAAGCCTTTTTCGTATTTGGGAAGTACACAAAAAACCATTCGACATATTATCAGAAAAGGTGGGATTTTATATATATATTGGTATATAATAAAATAAAAATAAAATTACTTTTCCCTAATGGGGCCATCGAAAAATTGTCGCCCAGTGCGCATTACTCACAAAGCCATAATATAGTATTTATAATTAAGAGAAAGAACAGAGGCGTTCTATGATGACCTAAGGAAAAAGGAATTTCCTATTAGTTTTCTTAATCGTTTTTTAGTTGGCCCCGGGTGGAACTAGTGAACGATAGCTTGAAAATCGAATCAATCAATCAGCAAAACAAATCAATCATAAAAGTTCTTAAAATCTAATCTAGAATTGTAGCTCAGCAAACTATCGGTTAATGATAATTCCCTGTGGTAATTTATAAAAAAAAAATGAAAAAAACCTTTTGAAATGATGCCACTTTTAACAAACATTAATTGCAAACCAGACAATGAAAAATCAGAAATTTTAGCTAAAACATTCGAAAATGGACCTAATATAGGGTGGGGGAAAGCACCTTGCTTATTTAGAAATTCAATTAAGAAAAAAAAATAACGCAAATTTATATTTAATTTTTTAAACAGCATCAAGTACAAAATTTAAATTTTATGTTTACCCAGTTTTAAAGATGATATCAGGCAGATGGAGTCCATTATTCTCAATATGTCTACAAAGATCGTCCTAGGACCCTGACTCACCTGAAGAACAACATTCGTCAAGCTGTCGCCAACATACCCGTCAATATGGTGGAAAGAGATGAACGAAACTTCCGAGTTCGATTTAAGCAGTATATTGAGAATAATGGACGCCATTTGCTTGATATCATCTTTAAAACTGGGTAAACATAAAATTTAAATTTTGTACTTGATGCTGTTTAAAGAATTAAATCTATATCTGCTTTACTTTTTTCTTAATTGAATTTCTAAATAAGCAAGTTGCTCTGCCCCGCCCTATATTAATTCCATTCTTGATTCTTAGGCATAACAAAATTGTAGAAAACAATAGGAAGTTTTTATTCTAAAAAACAAATTTATCGAGTCTGAAAATGCGGAGACCATTTCAGATTAAAAAAAAAAAAAAAAAAAACAATAAAGAGCCTGGCCTGGATGGAATTGACACTTTATTAATTAAAAATGTCTCCAGAAAAGTTGTCTTTCAATTTATGTATTTCGTATACGCCATATGAAAAATCCAATATTATCTAACCCAGTGGAAAGTAGCCTCGGTTTTTACAGCCCAACAAAATAAAGATAAAAAAATTTCGGAGATAAAATTATTTTAGAAAAACATGAGAAGGGAAGAAAAATTACAATAGACTAGCAGTTTAGATTTAAAGCCAGACACAACATGACATATATCATGGAATCATTTGACGAACGTAAAAATATCGCTATGGTGCTATTGAACATTGAGAAGGCTTTTGACAGGTTACACTAGGGGCTTATGATCGTAATAAATTAATCTGTACTAAGAATTAATTAAAAAGATTTTGTTTTGTAGAGTTGTTTCATAAAGAGAAATCAATAAAGTTGTTCTTTGCTTGAAGCATTTTTTAGGTAAGTGACCAGCTTGCTATTACAACAAAATGAATTTACCTCGATTCAATCGGGTACCCATGAGAAATAACTAATTCTAATTAAAAAGACTGATGATGATGATGAAGGTCAAACCTTAGAAACTATAGTCTATAACAGGGGTGTCCAACATAAAATATTATAATTCTATTGATATTTGTTATTCTAAAAAGATAGTTAATAATGTAGAAATAAAAACTTTATTATTTTTTTAGCTCATAGTGAGCTTCTAATTTTATTTTTCGTAAATTTTATACTTGAAAATACTATTAGTATTTGTTTATATTTTTTCCTGGCTTGAAAATTAATATAAAATTCTAATAAAGAGACAATATTCAATTTTTCTTTCAGATCGGTATCTAATTGTTGTTCTAGAACATTCAATCAGAAAGTTTGCAAGTAGAAAATTGTTTTCGAATGAAAATGGAGTCGAAAAATGACCAAAATGATATGATTAGTTTTTAGGAAATCCTGAAATCTAGTTCCAGATTCAAAATTTAAAATTAGCACATTTATTTTTCGAAAACTTCACAGTAGATTTTCAGATTTCTTATTTTAGAGGAAAAAAATTATCAGGCCAAATTGTTGTGTGTTTTCCAGTATCTACATTAGGGTGGTCCTTATTTTGGGTATTTTCGAATTTTTACGCTGCCAGAGGCTCAAATGGTTCGAAATAAATAAAAAAAAATATCTTCAAAGTTTCAAGTCCCTATCTCAATTTTAACCTGTGCCTCAGAGCGATGCAAGTTTCCCATCTAAATAATATGGGGTTTTTAGCATTGAACGATCAATTTTTTATTCCGGCCAAAGAAATATTTCAAAAAATTTGAATCTCTGTAAGCTTTACCCTTATATAATTATAGTAGCTATCCTTCAGAGTTTTTTTGAGTTACAGCTAGATAATATACTGCCATATCTTAGCGTTAGTAAGTTAAAGACTCCCAAATTATAATATCTACAAATCTGTAAAAATTCTGAATGGTAGCTACTATTATAAGTATAAAATCTACAGAGGTTCAAATTTTTTAAACTATTGCTTTGGCCCGAATAAAAAATGGATCGTTCAATGCCAAAAACCCCATGTTTTTTAGATGGGAAACTTACATCGCTCTGAGGCACAGGTTAAAATTGAGATAGAGTCTTAAAAATTGGGGGATATTTTTATTTATTTATTTCGAACCATATGAGCCTCTGCCAGCGTAAAAATTCGAAAATACCCAAAATAAGGACCACCATAATCTACATATTATAAATCTCAGTGTTTTAAGGAATTTTATGACTTTATGTTGGGCCACAGGTTGGACAGCTCTGGTTTAAATCGAATGGGATTAAAGAAGGATACGAGGAATGATAATTTAGTTTTTAAAAGGGTCATGGATATAATAATCCCTGACTCTCCATTATCTATTGACATATAATCAATCATTTTCCCCCCAGTTCTGAAGAAGGAGAGAAAATTCTCAGAAACGTCGATTTTTGAGTCGGGGAAAAAACGACTGTCCAATAAATCTATTTTATTCGAGAGAATTTTTTTCATTATCCTTGGGCTGCCTTCCATCACTTCTCAATATAATGTACCTATATATTCTGAAATCAGAATTATGATAAGTCATTTGCATAGTAAAATATTAACGTGTTTATAATTTTGCATATCTAAAAAAAATGTTTTTATTTTTTTGTATGTATTATAGAAAATCTGGCAAATTTAAAATCTTTCTCATTCAAGTGTTTTAACAAATTTTTATTTGGTTCTTACTAATTTTCCGCCATATATGGTTTTCATATACCTATCAGCAACGAAAAATGCACCAAAGCTTTTATATGAATGTAATCGAATGGCATTTTCAATGACTCAAGCACGAGGCCTAGCATCAAATGGTACCATTCCGATATTGGATAGGTATTGATCCAAAAACTATCCATGAAAGGTCTCATGGCCCCCTGGCTAGGTCCCTGGTGTACTTTATCATCTGATCTTATCTTACTCAATTTCTTGCACAAACTGTCTTTTTTTTTCTAATGGTATTAAGTACTTCTTTATTTATAATTCTTTTTACACATTTAATTTCCAACATTATTTATAGTAGAAGTTCTTAACATTTCTAAGAGGCGACCCAAATTTGAGAAATATTTCCAAGTTGAGACCCAAGAAAAAAATTACTTTTTTAAATCAAATTTACAATTAATTAAATAAAGGGTGTGTAGTTTCACAGTGAATGAAATAAAACTCAAAGAGGTTCATACAAACTCAATATATTTCGGATTATTAGTTTTTAACCTAAAGATAAGAGTAAATAAATATTATATTTAATATTGATTTACTATGAGTTGAGGATTCTAGGTAGTAAATCAATATTAAATATAATATTTATTTACTCTTATCTTTATTAAAGATGTTTCACTTTGCACCAACACCACAATCTCTACTAATTAGTTTTTAACCTGTAAACTCCTGATGATGGACTAATAATCCGAAATATATTGAGTCTGTATAAACCTTTTTGAGTTTTATTTCATTCACTGTGAAACTACACACCTTTTACTTTATTTATTATTATTAGTTTTTAACCTGTAAACTCCTGATGATGGACTAATAATCTTTAACCTGTAAACTCCTGATGATGGACTAATAATCCGAAATATATTGAGTTTGTATAAATCTTTTTGAGTTTTATTTCATCTACTGTGAAACTACACACCTTTTACTTTATTTAATATTATTAGTTTTTAACCTGTAAACTCCTGATGATGGACTAATAATCCGAAATATATTGAGTTTGTATAAACCTTTTTGAGTTTTATTTCATTCACTGTGAAACTACACACCCTTTACTTGATTAATTAATAGGATGTTTCATCTAAAACCTACACCACTTTTCCTAAGCAAATTTACAATTTTCCTTCACTTTTACAATGAAGACTTTTTACTTTATCCAATGCGAAGCATGGGGGAAAGTATTGTAATCGGTCTCACGGCAAGCGCGACTTCAAAGGGTCCTCAGGTAAAGACTACGGATCCCATGGACTCAATTAAGGTCACAAATTGAAATATTCAATGAGATTGAATTTTAGCACGTGACGGTTTTGCCAAAAATTACCTGGAATCTCGTCGAGAGGCCAAAAATTGCCATTTTTTTTGGAAGTGCGTGGGGATGGATGGATCAAACTTGAGTTGTTTAACCATAAAAGAATTTAGTCTTTTTGATTTTAAGTCGATTCTTCTACGTTTTCAGTAGAGGTTGCCATTAATAGTCAAAACATAAAAAATGGAATGCAATAAGGTTATTCCTCTAGTATTAGACAAGAATCGATCGTTATTTTTGATTTTAAGTCAATTCCTCCATGTCTTCAGCAATGGTTACCAATAATAATCGAAGCGTCAAAAATCTAATGTAGAATGGTTATTCCTCGACTGTCAAATGAGAATCGATCGTTATTTTTGAATTAAAGTTAACATGAACTGCAAATTGCAAGTGATATCTGATTAATAATAATGGAATAAACATATTAATATTTCAAATGAATTTGGATAAAGTTTAGCAACGATCCGTTGCAGTTTATTTTTACTCGCATATAATTTTTTTTTAACAATTAAGTAAACAAAAGTACTAGGATTTCTCATTTCTCGGCAAATAATTATTCCCAGGAATCGAGAATATTTCGAAGATATTCCTGGGATTCCCGGGAAAACCGGGTTTTAATATGTACTAATCAAAGTGAATTTATTAATTTAAAAAACAATTAAAATATTCATTATTTTTTTTCATTCAAACAAAAAACTTAATTATCTACTAATAGAACAAAAAAAAGTTATTTATCAGAAGAGTTTTTAAAATGAGTTCTGAGATAATCTAGCCCATTAACCGAATTGTCGTTGAGTCGTGTCCTAATTTTGGTGACATAAAGACCAGTAGTCGAAAATACTCTTTCGCTTACTTTTGAGGTTGGTTTATATTAAACACAGGAATTATTTGAAGGATTATAGTGGTGTTTCACAAAGAGGTTTCTTAAACACCACTATAACCCGTCAAATAATTCCTGTGTTTAATATGTTTCACTATAAACCAACACCAATTTCCCTAAACGTTAATTGTTTATATTAAGGTAGTTGTTTTACCATATGGGTTTTCTTAGATTTTTTTTTGAAATTTAGACAGATTATTATTTAATTACTTCTGAATCGATTGGTGGCAAAACGAAATTTATGAATAGTATAGTTCCCGGAGATATTAAATTCCAAAGATAGAGTTTTTCAGAATCTTATACATTGCACTATACGGGATATCGGAAAGTTTACATACATATTTAATCATTAAGAAACTCTTCTTACCATTATTGTAAAAAACTAAACCAACATTAAAAAATGACTAATACATTTTTTAAGAAAATTTTAATTCATAGTTACAACACAATTTCTGAGATAATAATGAATAAACAATGAGAAATGTTTAATGAAAAATTTACACTAAAAATAAGCAAGCTGGCACCAACGCATGTATTTAACCTGTTTTAACTTTAGTGCTTTTTTGACGTTTTTTCGCTTCAGCCCTTGTCACAACAGCTTTCAATCGCTTATTAAGAACTTTTTGTTTAATAAATCGACTAATAAAGTAAAGGGTGTGTAGTTTTACAGTGAAACTACACACCCTTTACTTTTTAATTAATATCATGTTTCACCTAAAACCTATACCACTTTCTCTAATTAAAATTAATAAATCGACCTTTATAAAGTACTTTATCTGAAATTTCTATGATAAAATATATACAAGCTCGGAAATTGTTGCCAGATTTGTCAAACGAGCACGGGATTGGGTAATAATCGTACATAAACAGCAATAACTTTTGGGCTTATGAATTATGAATCCTTATTGTTTCTTCTATATACTCTAGGATTAACTTTTTACTAGTATTGTCGAGAAACAACTACCTTAAGAGCATTTTCAAATTTTTCGTTAATTTTCCACTGGTTTCAAATAAATTAAATTCTTTTAATAAATTGGCTTTTAATAAAATCTCCAATTTCTTTCTGGTGACATTCTTTTTCTTTAATAACCCTTTAATTTTAATATTTAAAAGTTTATATCAGTGAAACAATAACTAAGGGTTATTGAAATTTAATTAAACTTACTTTAATTTACAAAGAAACTTCAATTTTTTAATTATATAAACTTTAAAGTTACTCTTGTTGTAACTTTTTAAAATATCCTTAAAGAGTAAAGAAGACACACACAACCCTATGAGTTTTCAAATATTTGTGTTGCGCAGCTGCATAATCACGAATTCAAAAAAGTCAATGGTTAATTTGTTTTCAAACATTTTAAAATAAAATAAGTAGTATTGGAATATTTATTTTTCATTTATATGATGTAAATGTTATAAATAATCCCGGGAATGGACTTTTTTCTCGGGAAATCGGGAATAGATATATTTGCGGATTTCCCGGGAAATCGGGAACGAGAAATCCCGGGAGAGAAACCCTAAAAGATACTTTTCGATCCAAGGAAAATTTAATGAAAAATCAAGTGTTTTTAATATTTTCACTTTTAATTTTTATACTTTACCATACAGAGTATGGCCAAGTATTGTAATCGTGGATGAAAAAAGTGTTTTTTCCTTATTTCTTTTGAAATATCTAAAAAACGGCTGAAACTATTTTGATTAAAAAAATTGAGCACAACCATGGCATTTTGGTCTACAAAAAAGCCCTAATAAGTGAACATCGAAAAAATTATATTTTTTGAGATAATAATTGTTTTGTCAAAATGTCTGTTAGGTTGTCTGGTTGTCCGTGAGTTACCAAATTTTTGTGGACGAGCTAGCTCAAAAACCTGTGTGAATATCAAAACCAAATTTCACACGTAGTTTTGGTCCATTGAGATTAAGAGCTGATTAGATTTTGGTGCATATTGACCCAAAATTAAGGGGGGGTTAAAAATGAAAAATCTAGGCAATTTGAGCAAACTCATTCAAATTTTGTATACATAATCAGTGGGACCCCAGAAGTCTAAAAAATGCAAAAACTAACCGCCCAAAATGGCGGGCGGGGGGTGTAGGGTCAAAAATGAAAATCTTTGCCATTTACCAAACTCAACCAAATTTTGTATACAAAATCCATGGGCCCTAGGAGTCTAAAAATGAAAAAACTAACCCTACATGATTATAAATAATTTTATTAAATATAAGGAGAGGGGCCAGGTTGTATGGTAAAGTTAAGTGGATGGCCACACCAGAACACGTCAGCTTATTTTTTTTATTTGGTTGGGTTTGGATACTATGGATTTTAGCATGTGTTAGTAGAGTTAGTAAGAGAGGGGAGATTTAGTCGGTCGAATCTTTTAAGCGAGCAAGGCCTGAACTTGGGCCTTCCGCTCCAACAACATCATCAAGACAATATTTGAGAGATTCCATTGATAAAAGCGAACAAACAGATGGGGGGCGAAAACGAATCCTGTGGGATTCCCACTCGGGTTGTTTTTGGCTTTAAATATGAAATTGTCAATTTGAATAAAGGGAGAAAATTTATTTACTGTTTGTTTATGTATAAGGCCTAAGAATTAATGAAAAAGTATTCGAGGACGGACTGAACTGGATTAACCAACCAATCTTTAGCAGAGGGGGTGAAAAAAATAAAATAAATAAGAACAAGATTAGGTTTTGTTCTGTACGAAGAAAAAATAAACCAGAAAAGACAAAAGAGTGAATAAAAATAAAAGAAAACATAGAATTGAAGGAAAAAGTGAAACTTTTTTTCAAGCCTCGGTACGCTGTTTACAGTTCTGGTGATTTAATAATTTTAAATGATAAATATTTATTTTTAAATTGAAAGGTTTTTATAGTCACAAACTAATAAAAGACAATAATTTTATTTAATTATTATTATTTATTTTATTAATTCACTAAACAGTTTCGGTCGCCACTGGTGGGACATCTTCAGTAGTACTAAAATTTGAAAAATGAAACATTTTGTTAGGGCGTTAGTTGCGTGGTGCGTGTCCGCGCTCCCCTCCTAGTTGGCGGGGACCTAACAATGATTTGACTGGCTAAGCCTACCCGCCTAGTTGGCGGGTGAGGAGCTCCTTGTTGGTGGATGGCTCCTCCTTCGATGCTTAGTCGAGATCGAATTGTCTTACTTAATACATGACTGAAATATTATCAGTCATGCAAATTGTCGCAACGATCTGACTGAGTCATCTAGCGGCCGTGTCTAAAAGCTCGTAGCCAAGCGGGCCGCTACACATTTCGTTATTTTTTTTTAAACAATTATATAATACAACAATTACAGAAGTTTGAATTCATACATACAATTTCGTTCAAGATCCGGAAATTGTCAATTTGTATAGATAAATCATCCTTAACTTACGAGTAATAACATAGATATTTCACACATTTATATCATTCTTATATAGCAATAATTCATAAAAAAAATTTATTATTGACTAGAATCAATTTTGAACTGATGAGTTGATGACCAATTGAAATATTATTTTTATTTTTATTTTTTCATAATTATCATATCACACAATCAATTCTAATCTAATATTTTCTTACCTGTGAATAGGTAGTTTCAATAATAATAAAAATCAAGAAATTAATCTCTACCAGTCTGAAACAAGTCTGGACTTGTTAGTTCTAAAGAAAGAAGGATCTTTTTATCCGCTCTCTTTTTAGTAATTTTTCTCAATTAGATTCTAATGAAAGAATTGCACCCGTACATTTATTAAATAATAAAAATAGAGAAAACCTATTTAAGTTAGAGACGCCCATATAAGTTATTAATAATAAACATAAATATAAATTGTTCATTTATGCCTATATTATAAATTCATCGCTTTAAAAAATAAATAAAATTCTAGTATCAAATCAGTTATCAGCATTGGAAAAAACAAAACATTTTAGCACAAGAAAGAACTTTTTACGACTTTTCGTTCTTATTTTATAGTAAGACAGAAAAAATAAATAGTTGAAAATGATATTTGTCCCCGAACCAGACATTTTTCAACACAATGAGCAAAAAAAATTTGAAAATTTTTGCGTTAATTCAATATTAGGTGTAGACAGGCCTACCGAGTAATTTAAAAAATCTTGCTTTAGTGGAAGAAAAGTGACCTGGGGGCTCAGTCTAAAAAAAAATTTAATGAAAATCCCTCAAGCTTAAAGTGCTTAAATTTAAAATTATATAGTTCATTTTCAATTAGCTTAGAAAATGGGAAGATTTTGTTAAAAACATGTAATATGAAGTATGGATGAGATGTGAAACACAGAGAATAGGAGATAGATCAGTATAGTTCTTTTTAATTTGATTTTTTAACTTAGTAAAATTGGCTGGTGCTGATTTGGAATCATTTGGAGTGCGCCTGTATTTAGGCAATCATTTCGACGGGAAAGGATGGAAGCTGCGTAAAAGCTAGGCGAGTTGAGTTTTCCATGGTATACTCGTAGAAAAAACAGAAAGAAGAATTATTGCCTTCAAAAGCTCCCCGATTTGGTTCAATATAATATATGATGACTAGTTCGACTATTTTTTTAACCGACTTCCAAAAAGGAGGAGGTTCTCTATTCGACTGATTTTTTTTGTGTCTATGTTACCTCATTTCTCCGCCAATTGTGAACCGATTTTGATGATTATTTTTTTGCATTGGGTTCACTCTAGCTTCCGATTGGTCCCGTTTTTTTTCATTGGTATTGGACCTTTTTTAGAAATGTTAGTTCAGGCATAACTTCTTTGTTTATGAACCGATTTTAATGATTTTTTTTTATTTGAAAGAGGGTACCTTATGGGTGGTACCATATTAATTTGGTCAAGTTCTGACGATATGATCAATGACGAATTAACGTAATTATCCAATTCTTATGACCAAATAATCGAAATTATAATAAATAAAATCTTTTATAAAAAAATCAATCTTAAAACATTCATTTAAAACCCGCAAACGTTTTGAGAGAATTTCTATATTTATGAATTGAATTTTATTATCATTTTCTGATTCATTCGCCCGACGTTTTCTCTTACGAGGTGCATGCAAGTTATTATATTAAGTCACTATTAATAACATCACTAAAAAGAGAAAAATAAAAATAATTTTTATAAAAAAAAAAAAAATAAAACCGACTTCAAAAAAATTAAATGCAACAAATAAAATAATAATAACTTAAAAATAAAATAAAATACACTAAAAGGTATAAAATAATTATCTTCTTTAGTTACAACTAAACGACGAAATATTAACATGAAATTATTTTTTGAAGTCGGTGCCAAACATATAGATACATTTTATGAATCGCACTCGACGGATCTTACTTAGTACGTTGGGCGGGTACACTCGTTTATAGGTATAGTTTGTTTGGCACCGACTTCAAAAAGTAATTTCATGTTAATATTTCGTCATTTAGTCGTAACTAAATAAGATGATTATTTTATACCTTTTACTGTATTTTATTTTATTTTTAAGTTATTATTATTTTATTTGTTGCATTTATTATCTTAAAGCTTTCAGTGTCGGTTGATTATTTTTATTTTTTTGTACTTAAACTTTCAAACCAAAACATATAAAAAACAGAAATTCAATGGTGACCCCACTTTCTATAAACATTTTTACTTTCACATTTATATTCTGGAATATAATGTGGAAGTATTGCGATAGCCTGCGTGGGTCCTGACTCTTTGAAAGCTTGTATCTCAGAGATGAAAAAAGTTAATTTTAGATGAAAGATTATTCATTTTTTTTTCTCAAAAACGGCAGTAACGATTTTTTTTAAATTGGTCTACTTATCAAGTGTCATGAGTTATTAATCGTGTATAAATTTTAATCCGAATGAAATAAAGGAAGGGGGTGTAAATTAGGAGTGTCGCGATGATTTCAAATAAATTAAAATGTGAAAGTCGTGTGATGAAAACACCAGTTGATTTATTTAGTATAGAATAGAGGAATATCTAAATTATTATTGGAATGTTTATTTTTATGGGAATCTTAATAAAATTTATTTAGGTCAAGCTTGGGAGTGAATTATTCTAGGAATCCGATTTATTTCTTTATCGAAATTATCGATAGGAGGTGCGCAGACTTGTATTTTCTCCTGGTCCCGCTGTTGATTACAAGCTCAGACAAGTTTTTCAAATTATTGTTTTTTTTCCTTTACGCTTTTTATACTTAAATTAATAAATATTGGTATATTTATGACTCTATTTTAAGTATATATAAATATTTTATCTCCTGAATTTCTGATTGAATGTATGAAATTGCAATCAGACAATGAACAGTGAAAGAAAAATTTAATAATGTCGTATAATTAAAATTTTATAAAAATTATCTACCTAGAAACAAATATCTCGCCCTTGTCAAAATATCCAATTTTGGATAAAAATAATAATAAAATTAAGTTTTTATTAAAACCTATCTCATTTCCATGTTTTAAAACATTTCTTATTCAAGTTTTCTTGACTTGCTGTGTGATTTAAAAAAAATTTTAACGAAAAGAATTATTTTTGCATATTTGTCATGGTGGATATCATTATTGTTCATTTTTTAATATCTTTTCTGATAAACAATTATCATGAGTATTAAGATATGTTATGTGCGACCCGAGATACATTTATTTCTAAAAAATTGCCCCTAGTAAGCCTAAAGGTTGGACAATAATAAAAATTGGATAAAATTGCGAGGTAGGTTTCACAAAAAAATAAAATAAAATAAAAATGAGTTTAGAATTCGAACCCACCTCTGCTTTCGCCATTCACTTACATGAATCTAATCATTCTGCCTCTAATAATAACCCTATCCCAATTCATTTCGAAAGAAAAAGGCTGAAATTGGATCTTTTATAATCCACTGAAATTAAATTAGCCCTTTCAAAAAAATTTAAATATTTTAAACAACCAACTACAAGTGAATAATAATTTTTATAAAAAAAAAAAATAAAACCGACTTCAAAAAAATTAAATGCAACAAATAAAATAATAAATTTCAAAAATAAAATAAAAGGTATAAAATAATAATCTAATTTAGTTACAACTAAACGACGAAATATTAACATGAAATCACTTTTTGAAGTCGGTGCCAAACATATACATTTTATGAATCAAACTCGACGGATCTTACTTAGTACGATTGGCGGGTACGCTTGCTTATATAGTTTGTTTAGCACCGACTTCAAAAAGTGATTTCATGTAAATATTTCGTCGTTTAGTTGTAACTAAATTAGATTATTATTTTATACCTTTTAGTGTATTTTATTTTATTTTTGAGTTATTATTATTTTGTTTGTTGCATTTAATTTTTTTTGAAGTCGGTTTTATTTTTTTTTTTTTATAAAAATTATTTTTATTTTTCTCTTTTTAGTGATGTTATTAATAGTGATTTAATATAATACCTTGCATGCATCTCGTAAGAGAAAGTGTCGGGCGAATGAATCAGAAAATGATAATAAAATTCAATTCATAAATATAGAAATTCTCTCAAAACGTTTGCGGGTTTTAAATGAATGTTTTAAGTTTGATTTTTTTATAAAAGATTTTATTTATTATAATTTCGATTATTTGGTCATAAGAATTGGATATTTAGGTTAATTCGTCATTGATCATATCGTCAGAACTTGACCAAATTAATATGGTACCACCCATAAGGTACCCTCTTTCAAATAAAAAAAAATCATTAAAATCGGTTCATAAACAAAGAAGTTATGCCTGAACAAACATATCAAAAAAAGGTCCAATACCAATGAAAAAAAACGGGACCAATCGGAAACTAGACTGAACCCAGTGCAAAATTAATAATCAAAATCAGTTCACAATTGGCGAAGATATCAGGTAAAAATCACAACAAAAAAAATTCAGTCGAATTGAGAACCTCCTCCTTTTTTGAAGTCGGTTAAAAATACAATTATTGATTATATTTTATAATAAATAACTCTACATTCCTTCTATTGTTTGCACATTGCATATTAATATTAAGATAACAGCACTTTTCATGTACCATTCTATTCCTTCTTATATAAACCCAGGTATAGATATTTCACACTATCTGGCTAAAAACTCACTTGTTCAATCTGTAGAAAATATTAATTCTCAGTACGTTTTCTCCTCCCCCTAACTTTCCCCACCATACCTTATTTCCAAAAAATTATTATTTGTAAATTTTTTTCCAATTTATATTCATTTTTCTCTGACAACCCGAAATATATCAAATTCTAAACTCATTTTTGTTTTATTTCATTTTTTTGTGAAACCTACATTGCAATTTTATCCGATTTTTATTATTATATAAAAATATTTCACCTAAAACCAACATCTATCTCCTTATTAAGGACGTTCCTTAATATAGCTCAGATGCAGTTCGCTCTTTCCCCTACTCTCACATGCGCAGAAAGTCAAAAATATTTTCACTGCGTCGTTTCTCGGATCTGGCAACATTGCATTCTTACCAAAGCTACAAGACAAAATATTAAAAAAAAACTCTTCATGAAACAGCTCAATGCGAAATTCCAGATGAGAACACTATAGTTAGGTTGAGAGAATTAGCTAAAAATCTCAAATGCACCAGCTGCAGAAGTTTTTTAGATATGGAAAAATTGAGTGATTTTAGTGCGACATTGCCAACTCGCCATCTCTCACTTGCCATGACATGAGAGAAAAAATGAAAACCTTCAAAAGTACCTTACTTTTAAAAATTTTCCTACAAAACGAATACCCCTTGATACAATTATTTTAAGAGAAAAATATTTGTTATATCTTCAGTTAATGATTCTCAGTTTTTCAAAATAATTTCAAGAAAATTACGATTGGATTCGCATGTTAAATATGCAAATTTCAATGGTTAATATTTACAAATTTAGTGCCGCAAGGACTATTGAAAAAATTTCTACGTATAAAGGAAACTTATAAATATGTCTATTCAAAATTTTAAAAGGATTCCAAGAAAATAGATTTATTAGGGAACGTCCTTAAAAGTTACTATAGGTTGGACACCCCTGTTCTAAACATTTAAAGCCAAGAACTTGACATTTGCTATTTATTAACAGTTTGATAATATAGCCGGATGTGAGAAAAGTCCTCAAACATAGGGAGGGTGATATCTTTGAATAGATCCTTTAAAATCCTATTAAAGATAACATCTTTTAATTTTTATTCTGACGCCCCAGGCACGATCTACAAAGTCATCTTCCTGTGTGTCTGTCTCTTCCTCTAACTCGGCAACCTATTGATTTAAATACGTTCAAGTTGCTTAGCTTAGGTACTTCTGACAAAACAAAACAAAAAAAAAACATGATTTATTGACAAATAAAAAAAAATGCTGAAATAAAATCTCATCTGTTTCCCCAAACTATGGAATTTATTTTTTGAAATTCCCTTAAACAATTAACTTATAAGCCTAGAAAGTTGTCTTGCAATTAGAGTGATCAAACGTACACTTTAATCGGATTTGTCCTCTTTTTGAAGATCCTTGTCTGTAGGGTTATTATACAGGGTGGGACATAAAGATCTACCAGATTTTGAAGAGGCATAAAAAAATTAAAAAATTTAACTATAAAAAAACTGAAGATATTTTTCGAAAGAACATAAAATAAATTTTTTTAAAATTTGTTTTAAACATTATCAGACAGAAAAAGGGGGAGGGGGAGGGATCAAAAATGAAATTTCTAGCCCTTTGGACCAAACTCAACCAAATTTTGTATACTAATTCTGTGGACCCCCAGAAGGCTAGAAATGCAAAAACTAACTAAATTTTGTATACATACATACATATTTTGGTCGAAAGGGCTAGAATTTTCATTTTGACGTCCCCCTCCATTTTGGATGGTTAGTTTTTTCATTTCTATCCTTCTGGGGGTCCAAAGAATATGTATACAAAGTTTGGTTGAGTTTGGTCGAAAGGGCTAAGATTTTCATTTTTCGCCCCACCTTTTTTCGTCTGATATAACGTTTAAAACAAATTAAAAAAAATTATTTTATGTTCTTTTCAAAAATATATTCAGTTTTTTTCTAGTTAAATTTTTTCATTTTTTCAAAATGTGGTAGATCTTAATGCCCCACCCTGTACATGGGTGTCCTCAGGGGTGGGACCAACAGGGGTTACATGATCCCCCTCCTGGGATCGATTTAAATTTTTTGTAATATACCTGACTACCGGCTCGGCCTCACTAAACTATGTTTAATGTACCGTATGTGTTTTTATATTTAACCAATACTGTATTAGTGTATTCTACTTTGAAAAAATTAAATAAAAATTTAATTATGTAATTATTTGTCTCCAAGTTTTGCCCCCCCCCCCCCCCCCCTGAACGTTTTTTTTTCTGCAGACTCCCCTGTTACCATACTCCCTCTTTTCAAGCTTAAATTTCAATCAGGCCGGGTGTTTAAAATATGAAAAAATGTCCAGGTTTTTACCATTATTATTATTTATAACTTTTTGCCTCTAAATAACTTAAGTTTCAAATGTCAAGCCTCTGCGACTTTCCGAAGACGAGATATGAACGATTAAAATATTTATTTTGCGACATGACTAATTTACACCTAATAACTCATAAGATTTGATAAGTACACCAATTTTTAGCGAAATCGTTACAGCCTTTTTCGAGAAACCGATACTATATATATATATATATATATATATATAATTACTAAAATGCCCATCTGTCTGATTCTTTGGGGAATTTTGTTCAGATATTTAATAATAAATTTTATTTAGAATGTTTATATGTTAACATTAGATGAACGCGAAAGTTAAAACTTTTATCCGGTCACTGCCCTATTTTGGTGCAATTGGGACCAGACTCGTTTTGATATTGAACCAAGAGTTGAAAAAAGATACAGGACCCAGCCGGGTATGATCCGACACTATACTATTAAGAAAATAGAAGAAAACCCGCCTGAACTAAAGAGTTGAATATATATAAAATTTGATTATAGGATCTAGTCAGGGGATCCATCGCTTAAATGCAAAAGGCATCTGCGGGCTTAACGCAGATGTCGGATCATAGCCGACTGGGTCCTGTATTTTTTTCCAACTCTTGGTTCAGTATCAAAAGTTTTAACTTTCGCGTTCATCAACGTTAACATATATATATAATTGCTCTTTTAATATAATAAGACATTAAAATATCGATGATGTAGATTAAAAAGGACCAATCTGATTTTTTCCACTAGGGTCAATTTGATTTTACCCATTCAAGGTCATCAGGTAATTAGGGCCAATCTGCAATGTACAACATTTTAGAATTTTCATTGTCTTACAATTAACCATGTTTTCAGTTAAAATTAAGAATTTTTAATAAATATAGCTAATATTTGCCATTAACCGTTACATAAAAAATCTATAAGCTTGAAAAAAAAAATGAATTGGAATCGCACTTTTACTTTTAGAAACAGTCTTAATATTGCAGATTGGCCCTTTTTCCCAAACACCATCGATATAACAGAAATTACAACATAAAATACGTCAATAGACAAAGGAGAGATCTCGTATGGTAGTACATCGGAGGGGAAAGATTAATTTATAATAGACTGAAAGTGAAAGTTAACATCTAAAGGCAGTTGCTGGTATGAAAAAATAGACTTTTTGTAAAACAGTCTTTATTGATCCGCTATTTGGCGGGAATGAAAATGATAGACGTAAATAAAGATACAGAGTAGATTTGAATTGAATGCAAACAAGCTAACTGTAGAATCTGTCAGAGTCTGTTAACATTTTCATAGTTACGTGAGAAAAATAAAACACTGTTAAACAAAATTTTTTTTTCATTATAAGAATTGGAATAATGAGAGCTAAATTTTTTAAGTAACTGTGCAGTAGTAGTGGATAAGCCTTACTTATATCCACTGCTTTTTTTTTTTTTTTTTTACGCAATCGAATGCAAGCAGGGGTGCACCAGTAAAGATGCAGCCCCTATGGATCTTGAAAGACCTTTGCATTACCGAAGAGAAGGAAAAGTTGATTAAGTGAGAGGGTGTAGACGTAGGTGTTTATGCACTCGGGTTTTGAAGGTTTGAAGATTATAAGTGCTGGGAAAGATGGAGGCTGGGAGAGAGTTCCAGTTCCTTGAAGTCATGGGGATATACGTATTGGCGAATGAAGTAGTCCGGCACTTTTCCAATTTGACCGCGAAAGAGTGTTGGGATTCGGTAAAACGCGTGCTACGTGCAAAGCATGCTTTTGGGGAAATTATTGATTTTATCTCATCAGAGCACCTGCCGTGATAGTATCTATAGAAAAGGAAAAGGGCAGAGACATTTCTTCGATGAGCTAGCGAGTCGTGAGGGTAGAATCGTCAATTTGCCTGACGGCTCGTTTCTGAATTACATCCAGTGTAGCAAGAGAATATTTAGATGATCCTCTCCATAGATGAGAGCCGTATTCGAGACAGGGGCGGATTTGGGCCTTGTAGATGGTGAGAAGATGTGGGGGTTTGAAAAATCGCTTAGACCTGAATAAGTAGCCACTCTTCCTTGCTGCAGATTTCGGCACAGAGAAGATGTGTTCTTTCCAAGACAGGTCAGATGCGACAGAGACTCCCAACATGGATAGGCTGTCACACATTTTCAGGGTATTCAAATCGAAGTGAATATCAGGGAAATTTTTATTTTCGCGCCTAGAAATTAGACAACATTGAGTCTTGTTTGCATTAAAGTTAACTAAATTTTGAGAGCCGCATTTATTCAGTTTGTCTAGGTCGAGAGTAATTGAGGATGATTTGATTCGATTATTCGGGAGTGAGGGTTTGCCGTGCAGAGTGCTATCGTCGGCGTAACAATGAGTTTGACGTTTGATCGATAAGATCATTTATATAAATTACGAAGAGTGTGGAGGAGATTACAGACCCTTGGAGAACACCAGCGTTTGTGGAGAACGATTCAGATGATATTCCATTCACCACCACTTTTATACTACGGTTTGTCAGAAAGCTTTCTATCCATTTGTGAAGTGTTGGTGTAAATCCAAAGGTTGTCAGTTTGGCTAGAAGATTTTTGTGCCAAACTTGGTCAAAAGCTTTTGAGATATCTAGGGCTACAGCGGGGGTTTCTTTTCTGGCCTCTAGAGTTTTGTTCCAGGTGTGGGTGACATAGGTTAAAATGTCGCCTGTGGAACGATTTTGTCTAAATCCCTATTGCTTATCGTTAATTATTTTATTATTTTCTAAGTGTTGAAGGACGTGTTGGTTTATAACCATTTCCATTATTTTGGAAAGAACAGAGGTGATCGCGATAGGTCTGTAATTAGAGATTTGTGAAGAGTCACCTTTTTTAGGAATAGGTGTGACTCTGGCTATTTTCCAGCTTTTGGGGAATATGCCCGATTCATAAGAGAGTTAAAATAGCTTGGATAAAATAGGGGCAAGTTCAGGGGCGCATTTTTTAATGAGAATTGGTGGGATATCATCCGGGCCAGCGGCGGAGTCGGATTTCTCCGCAAGTATTTCTGAAAGCATGAATATTAAACTTTATTTTTATTAAGAAGTGAATTTAATTTTATTTAGGAACAAATCAAAGATTTTAGTAGAAATATTTTTACATTGGACATCAGAGGGCCTCGTCCCCTCGGGAATCTAACTCAAGCGCAAACTAGCTTGCCGGGCCGTTAGCCAAACCCTTAAGACGAATCTCTCTCCGATATGAAATGTAAAAATATTTCTACTAAAATCTTTGATTCGTTCCTAAATAAAATTAAATTCACTTCTTAATATTATAATTGGGTTGATTTTTGAAAAAATTTCATCTTTTTTCAAAAAAAAAGAAACTCAAAAATTTTTAAGAAAAAAATAAAAACCGACTTCAAAAAATTAAGTGCAACAAATATAAAAATACACTAAAAGGTATAAAATAATTATTATCTTATTTAGTTACAACTAAACGACGAAATATTAACACGAAATTACTTTTTAAAGTCGGTGCCAAACAAACTATACCTATAAGCGAGCGTACCCGCCAAACGTACTAAGTAAGATCCGTCGAGTGCGATTCATAAAAGGTATATGTTTGGCACCAACTTCAAAAAGTAATTTCGTGTTAATATTTCGTCGTTTAGTTGTAACTAAATAAGATAATAATTATTTTATACCTTTTAGTGTATTTTTATATTTGTTGCACTTAATTTTTTGAAGTCGGTTTTTATTTTTTTCTTAAAAATTTTTATTTTTCTCTTTTTAGTGATGTTATTAATAGTGATTATATCATCAGAACTTGACCAAATTAATATGACACCATCCCTAAGACACCCCCTTTCGGATAAAAAAAGAACCATCGAAATCGGTTCATAAACAAAGAGGTTAGGTCTAAACAAACCTAAACAAACCTAATAAAAAAGGTCTAATACCTATGAAAAAAAATCGAAAAAAAAATGGGACCAATCGGAAGCTAGACTGGACCCAATGCAAAAAAAATTTTCAAAATCGGTTGACAATTGGCGGAGATATGAGGTAACATAGGCACAAAAAAAAAAAAAATAATAATTCAGTCGAATAGAGAACCTCCTCCTTTTTTGAAGTCGGTTAAAAAAGATGATTAAAATTACGTTAATTATTTAAATAAAGGACCCGACACTGAAAACTTTTTTCCAGTTTAGCCTGATTTTTTACTATACCCTTGGAGTTGAAAGGAGTGAAATTTTTTTTGCTTTATTTCTTATACTATATATGTTGCATATTGAAGAGAGATTAGTCTTGATGGTTTGGCTAACGGCTCGGCAAGCTAGTTAGTGCTTGGGTTCGATTCCCGAGGAGACGAAGCCCTCTGATGTGCAATGTAAAAATATTTCTACTAAAATCTTTGATTCGTTCCTAAATAAAATTAAATCCATTTCTTAATATTATAATTGGGTTGATTTTTGAAAAAATTTCATATTTTTTCAAAAAAAGATGGTTAAATCTTTACATTATTTATTATTATTATTATTGTTATTTTTTTTTTATTTACTTTTGACAAAGAACTTATTTACTATCATCAGAAAAAAAGTAATATTTACGTTGCTTTCTGTTAGAATGTGTTGTTAAAACCCAATAAGCTGGTAATTTATTTATGAAAATACGTTCTCTTTTTGCTCTCTTTATTCTATCAAATGCCATTTTGTCCTCTTTTGAAAATAGGAAAATATGGTAACCCTATTTGCAATGTGTTCACAGATCCCTAGGTCGACGAATCAGGCTTGCACTTTTTATAGAAGCAAGTAGGTATCAGGGGCGGACCGTGAATTTATGGGGCCCTGGGCTAACACTACTTGGGGGTCTACCTAATTAGTCAAACTAATTGCCATATTATAATTAGTGAGAAGGTTGGGCCTGTTTATTATTAACTAAAGAAGTAATATTGGGCTCAATGTTTGTCAATTTAAGGCGAAGATCCGATTCAATGTGCAGCAAAGCTTTATAATTGGTTTTCATCGAAGTCATTGCTTTAATGCTGAATTCATATAAAATTTTGTTTTTCAATAATTCTATTTGATAACAAAGCAATATTAATCGCTTCAAATTTACATTAGAATCCCTATGTATCAATTTAAAAAACACCCGATATACATATATATATTTTTTTAATGATATTGATTTGAGAAGGAGATACACCAGAAGGTGCATCCCCTAAAGGCCTGTATGGGATGGTCCCTCCACCGTGAAAAGAACAGAGTAGAAGGAAAGAAGGCGGGCTCGCGAGCCAAATCTCAGAAAGTTAGATACAATCCAATTTACTAAGTTTTTTAAGGGCTTCGAGCAGTGGTAAATTCTCCGTGCGATAAATTAGGTTAAATTTATCTCCCACTTAATTTTTTTCCAGACCCTATACTTACAGAAAAAATGTCTGGGTATAACCGGGAATCGTATCCCAGACCTCCGGGTTGCCAGTCAGACATGCTGACCACTACACCAGGGAGGCGGACATATATAATTTAAAATAATTTTTGTAAAATTTAATGATTGGATAATTAATTATTTTTTTGAAAAATATTTGTTTTATGATTGGGCGTAATGTGAATTACATGTAAATAATTTTAAGATTTTCTACCTAAACTATAACCATGACTAATCATACCCTTTATACATTTTTTAATGTTCTTAACAACGAATGAGTTTATTTCTATATGGTCTGAAGACGAATACGAGATGTACCATATTCGATACATGTAGGCAAGCATTTATTAAAATAAATCAGGATATGTAAGTATAAAAAATCATCTTCTTAATATTTATGAATAATACAATTTTTTTTTAATGGTATTGATGTGAGAAGGAGATACACCATAAGGTACATCACCTAAAGGCCTGTATGCGATGTCCCCTCCATCGTGAAAAGAACAGAGTAGAAGGAAAGAAGCCGGGATCACAAGCCAAATCTCAGAAAGTTAGATACAATCAAATTTACTAAATTTTTTTAAGGGCTTCGAGCAGTGGTAAATTCTCGGTGCGGTAAATTAGGTTAAATTTATCTCCCACTTAATTACTATTGATTAATAATATGCAATTAATTTAAAGATGTTTGAAACACAAAACACAATTTTCAGTAGAACTCAGACATAGTTATAATTAGCAGGATATAGTTTCTGGGGAACTAACTATGAATTTTAGGCCCTTTCGTTATATACTGCTAATTTTCGTGGAGGTTCGCTTATATTGGAAATTCCAGGGTCCTGACAAGCGGATGGTCTATTTCTAGTAATCTGCATCACAACAAGCGACATTTTTATGGGGCGGTCATAGATAACACATTCATGTGTAGACGGGATTTTTTGAGATTAGGTAAATCCCATTAAAGTATTACAACACAAACAATGGGTAAGAAATTCCAAACTAAAATATTAATATGTATGGATTATTAGTTATTATAGTCATTTTTCTTTTTTGTAATACAGATTTTTAATAGATTTTTGTTTTAAATTGTAAAATTATTCGCGTACCGTTAGCTGTTTGTCCGCGTACCCAAGGTTGGGAACCACTGATGGATACGGTATAGGGAAAAATTAGGACAATAAAATATTTTATTTATTTAATATGACATAGATACACAAACAGCAACTGTAATTTTAGATTATTTTTTTTTTAATTACTTCTAAGGAAACTGGTGTAGGTTTTATGTGAAACATTATTAATAATTTAAATTTAGGGAACGAAGAAAAGTTTATTATTATTATTACAGACAAAAGGATCAGCCGGGGCTCGAACCCGGGATCTTTGCATATGTACTGCAATGCTTTGTCATAAGAGTTTTAACTCCTATATCCACTAAGCTACTGATCCCTGAACCCAAACTAATACCTTTTGTCTATATGAATTATGGAATTTCTTTTTAATCCTCTCCTCGTTCATTTTTCGCAGCCTAGGCCTTGATTCATTAATTAAACAATTTATTAATAATATATATATAAAAATGATATATAAAATGTGGCGTTTCACAGGAATAAAAATAAAACGGTTTTTTATTCCTGTGAAACCCCACATTTTAAATATTTTTTTTTTACTATTCATTTATATATTTTTTTAATTCGCAATATTGTCCATTGTCCTCAATCGGGGCTGGGGCCCCTTTTATCCACGGGGCCCTGGGCTGCAACTCAAAAAGCCCATATATAGATCCGGCCCTGCTAGGTATACATATATATTATGTATTATGTATACGTTTATTTGAACCAATGTATACTTTTATTTGAACCAAGCAGATGACAACCTCATTTCTCTTTAAGAAATAAATTATCATTCATATAAAAGTAAATACAAATGAAAATTTACAAATTATCCGATAATAATGTCTACAAAAGATCCTATTTCCATATACATTGTAAATAAATAAATATATACTTGTTTCTAATTATGTACTGCCACTTCTCGTTCTGTTAATTAAAAAATGAATTTTCTCTTAATCTATATTCTAATGATTTTCTTGGAAAAATGATAATTCCATTACTTTGAGAGAAATATAATATTCAAATGAGAGGTTGAGAGGTAATTATCGGAGTAGCATAATAATGAGAACTTAGCTTAATTTGTCTCCCCAGTTGAAAGTCGGCTGCCTGTCAGGAAATAGGACCTTTATTAGCTCTAATTGCGATTAATTGTAGTGTTTATCGAATAATTGTTACATAATAATGTGAAAATTTCGCTTTCTATTTCATTATTTCTCGAGAGTAAATAATTAAGGGTTGTTAAAGCTTTCTATTAAATGCAGATTTACCAAACATTAAAATTAGTATCTACTTTTAGTTTTAATTACATATTTTCATTCATCATTCTTGACATCACATTAAAAAATATATGTCTTGATCTTGAAATCAAGTGCATATGACCGGAAGGGGAGGCTGCACCCTTATATATTTTCGTTATTCGGTACGCCCATCAGGCAGGCTTCGAATTTTAAAAAATAAAAATAAGTTGCTTTATGAAATGAATATAATATAAATCAATATAAAGCAACACATTCATTTAAGAAAGCAACTTTTTTTTTCTTTTTTAAAATTCTAAAATTAAAATTTCATTGATAAAGCGTGACTGTGTCTGTTGGTTTGTCCGACCTCGCCCACTGTTGGATCCGCCCCCTATATACTCTATCTACGGTAGACTTTCCATCTCACTTTCAATTTCGTTTTCTATTTCATTATTTCTCGAGAGTAAATAATTAAGAGTTTTTAAAGCTTTCTATTAAATGCAGATTTAGCAAACATTAAAATTAGTACCTACTTTTAGTTTTAATTACATATTTTCATTCATCATTCTTGACATCACATTAAAAAATATATGTCTTGATCTTGAAATCAAGTGCATATGAGCGGAAGGGGAGGCTGCATATTTTCGTTACTCGGTACGCCAATCAGGCAGTCTTCGAATTTAAAAAAATACAAAATAAGTTGCTTTATGAAATTAATATAATATAAATCAATACATTAATTTCAAAAAGCAATTTTTTTTCTTTTTTAAATATTAAAATTCTATTGATAAAGCGTGACGGAGTATGTTGGTTTGTCCGACCTCGCCCACTATTGGATCCGCCCCCTATATACTCTATCTACCGTAGACTTTCCGGAAGCTTCTAGAAACTTCGGGAACATTCTGGAACGTTCAACAAGGACAGTCGTTCACAAGAATTGGAATCTGGCTCCCCAACGGCGATTCTTAACAGGGGGGCCGCGGAAAGTATGTAGGGGGGCCGTACAATATTATAATTTTTTAAGTTTTTATATCTTTACAAATAAAAAAAAAAAATAAAAAAATATGTTACTAGTTTTTAAGTGATAAATATGTAAGTGACAGATGAATTTAATGACATCTCAATATTCTTAAACATGGCTAACCTAAATGAAAACATTGAGCGCATAGGTAAAATTGACCCAAAAAGACAGACAGACATAATTAGAAGTTTAATAAAACTGTGTAAATATTTTTTATAAGTCTAGATTTACAATTTTTATACTATAGCAAATATACTCTCATTTGCAAATATAGCTATTTTTCAAGAAAAATAAACATATAAAAATGTTATATTAAGTTCTGCTTTTTGATTTATTTATGAATTATTGTTACATTTGAGAGTTTTTTTTTGTACGAGTAATTACGAGTATGTTACCTAATGGTGGGAGTGGGGGAAGGAGAGTACTGGTCGCGAAAATATTTTATGAAAATTATATTTTATAAAAACTAAAAAACACGCTTCTAAAAAGTACAAAATAATGTAAAACTTAATCAAAAAGTGCGGGGCGCAGAAACACGTACTTTTAATTAATTTCGAAAAAGTGTCCCACACTTTTTGATTAAGTATTACATTATTTTGTACTTTTTAGAAGCATTTTTTTAGTTTTTTTAAAATATAATTTGGAGGCCCGGGTTTGAGCATATAAAATTTCGACCTGTTAAAACTCGGCTCCCTGACTAACACTACTATCACTTTACTGATGTGCTGTTTAAATTGGCCTTGTTCCCGGTGACCATATTATTATTATTTGATTCCGTATAAAAAATAGTTCTTATGAAAGTTGTTCAGTTTTTTTTATAGTTTAAGTAGAGGTAAAGAAAAATATAGGTTTCTATTTAAAAAAACAGAACTTGACCTTGAAATACCCTTGAAAGCTTGTTCTAAGTCGACAAACAATAGCGTAGTTTAGTTTCTCCATTGATATAAATAAACTTTTATTTGAAACTTTTTTCCATATAATGCACTGTTTTTGAGTTATAAGACTGTCTCAAGATAAATAAGCTGACGTGTTCTGATGTGGCAATCCACTTGACTTTACCATACAACCTGGCCCCTTTTCATGCACGATTACAATACTTGACCATACCCTGTATGGTAAAGTAAAAACTCACCTGGTATATATGTTTATATTTATTTGCATCAAGCAGAGGGCAACCTCACTGATTTTTCTTTATGGTATGTAGTATGATAATTTTATCATGTTTTCCTAGTGTTAGTGGAGAGCCCGGATTTTAGCCGGTTTAATTTTATTCCTCAGGCCTCAACTTGGGGCTCCTGGTCCATCCAACATGGTCATCAAGGCAGCGATACCGAGCCGGAAGTGCTAACGAGCCCGGCCATCCGACTCCCCTCTTGTTTCACAGTTAAAGTGACAAATGTTTCAATACAAACCAACGCCATATTCCCTTAGTTTAAGTGAAAAGAAAAACAAACGAAAAAATAAATGATTTAATTAAATGATAGGAACAAAATAAAATAAAATAAATAAACTGAAAATATTTTTCTAAAATTTAAGTATATTAAGCCACACTTATACTCCATCCAGATCGGAAGAGCTGGATGGAGTATAAGTTTTTCGGGGGGGGGGGCTAACACACACGCACACACACATATTTATCAAATATTTTTTTAATTTGTTAATTTTTAATTTAACTTTCATTTTTTCATTTTTAAAATCAAAAAGACTAAATTCTTTTATGGTAAACAACTCAAGCTTGAGGAAAAAGTACTTTAAATTATAATTTGACTCAAAACTTTATAACTTTTAAGGAGTTCGGTGTTGGTTCTAGGTGAAACATTTTAATATAATAATAAAACTAAGATACGAGGTAGGTTTCACAAAAAAGAAATAAAATAAAATTGAGTTTTGAATTCGATATATTTCGGGGGTTATATATCGAATTCAAAACTCAATTTTGTTTTATTTCTTTTTTGTGAAACCTACCTCGTATCTTAGTTTTATTATTATAACAAAACTTTATTTAACCTTTTTTGTGGTCCCCAAGGTACTTAAATAGGATATTAAATTTCATCAAAATTGGTTAAGTCATTTTCAAGATATTTAGAAAAAACTAAAAAAGTACTGAAATAAAGTACTAATGTTTGTGGGTCAATATGTAACAAAAGCTAATCAGTGCTTCATTTTGTTAAAGTAATGCTATGTTTTCAATTTAATTTCAATCGGTGCAACGGTGTGGAAAAAATCGTGGACGGAATAAACGACCACACACATCCATCCATCCACCCGCACAGACTAAATGAAAAAATCTCACTTTTTGCCCTCTGGAGGAGACCCCATGTAATTTTTGGCAAAACCGTTACATGCTAAAATACAACCTAATTGAATAGTACAATTTGTGACTTTTATTGAGACCATGGTTCCTTAGTCTTTACCTGAGGATCCTTTGAAGCCTCGCTTGCTTCGAGACCGATTACAATACTTTACCCATGATAGTTAATAACAAATTTGATGTCTTAAGTATTTTGGAATATATAGTTGTGTTTCTTATTTATTCAAAGTGTCATAATATAGCGATAGAAATTGGTTATTTCAAAAATTCTTATATAAGTCCCTTTACCTAACGCTGTGTTTTTGACCAGTCATCTGACTATGTTCCTGTATCGATTCCGTTACAAAGCATTTTTTTTCACAATACACTCTTATTTACAAGTAATAAATTTTTACTTTATCCAATGCGAAGCATGGGGAAAGTATTGTAATCTATTCTCATCTATTACTTGAGGAATAACCATTCTACATTGGAATTTTGACGTTTCGGTTATTATTGGTAACCATTGCTGAATACATGGAAGAATCGGCTTAAAATAAAAAATAACAATCGATTCTTATCTAATACTAGAGGAATAACCTTATTGCATTCCATTTTTGATGTTTTGACTACTAATGTGAACCTCTACTGAAAAGGTGGAAGAATCGACTTAAAATCAAAAAGACTAAATTCTTTTTTGGTAAACAACTCAAGCTTGAGTAGTTTATCATAAAACAATTTAGTCTTTTTGATTTTAAGTCGATTCTTCTACGTTTTCCGTAGATGTTCCCATTAGTAGTCAAATTATAAAAAAATGGAATGCAATATATTCCTCTAGTATTAGATAATAATCAATTGTTATTTTTGATTTTAAGCCGATTCTTCCATATCTTCAGCAATGATTACCAATAATAATCGAAACGTCAAAAATTCAATGTAGAATGATTATTCCTCGAGTATTAGATGAGAATCGATTACTATTTTTGAATTTAAGTCAACATGGACTGAAAATAGCAAGTGATATCTGATTAATAATAAAGGAATAAACATATTAATATTTCAAATGATTTTGGATAAAGTTTAGCAACGATCCGTTGCAGTTTATTTTTCTTAGTTCTTAGACTAAATTAGACTTAAAGTTTAATATTTTTGAAGACTGTTTATTGAAATTCAGACAGATTCTCACTCTTGCTAAGGTCAATCTAATTGTATTGATTTTAAAATTTTAAAATTCGTTTATGTTTAGAAATCTAGAACGTAATGAAAAATGATTTTCAAACATGATTTTTGCCTATATTGTCCGGATTTCAATATTATATTAGATTATTATTAATATTTTTATATATTAAATAAAAATAATAAAATAAAAATATGGAAGGTCGTAGAAAGTTAGTTCTACTTCCGAAATACAAATTATTTTCAAAACAAATAATTATTAGAGTTTGTACTTTCTTGCTTCAAAATTTCAGGGATAAATTAATAATGTAAAAAAAATCCGATTTGTTTTATGAACCGATATAGCTAATGAGCTGAAATTTGGTACATAAGTTGGTGATAATATAGTTCAACTTTGTACCAAGTTTCATGTTTCTAGCTAGACCCGTTTGATGAGAATGTTCGATCAAACGTTTCCCCCTCCATTCCCCCACCATTGTCCCTATCTATATAAGTGAAGCGTGTTGACCAGGCGGGTCATTCCATGTTGGCCTCTCTTCGAGGCAACATCGAGACCATTCCAGAGGTTATTCAAATTCTTACCCTCAATTCATTACAAATCAACCCCTATCCATTCTTTAAGTCTAATATTTACCATTTTCAAAATAAATTATATTTTTTTTATTCAAAAATTTTTCCACCTCTATTTCTTCAAATTTTACTATTTTTTTGCTATTTTTTACAACTTTTCGAGTCAAAATAATTTTCCAAACATTTTTCGACCTCTATTTTGAACCTGCTAGAATTTATTCAAATTTTACTATTTTTTTATTATTTTTTACAATCTTTCGAGTCAAAATAATTTTCCAAACATTTTTCCATCCCTATTTTGAACCTGCTAGAATTCATTCAAATTTTCTATTTTTAATTATTTTTTTTTACAATGTCTCGAAGTCAAAAATAAATTATTCTTTTTACAAACATTTTTCCATCCTATTTTGAACAACAGGTTCACTGCTAGAATTAATCCAAATTTTACTATTTTTTGTTATTTTTTACAATCTTTCGAGTCAAAATAATTTTTCCAAACATTTTTCCATCCCTATTTTGAACCTGCTAGAATTCATTCAAATTTTCTATTTTTTAATTATTTTTTACAATGTCTCGAGTCAAAATAAATTATTCTTTTTACCAAACATTTTTCCATCCCTATTTTGAACAGGTTCACTGCTAGAATTTATTCAAATTTTACTATTTTTTATTATTTTTTACAATGTCTCGAGTCAAAATAAATTTTTTTTTTACCAAATATTTTTTCACCCCTATTTTTTGAACTTGCTAGAATTTATTCAACTTTTACTATTTTTTTATTATTTTTCACAACCTTTCGAGTCAAAATAATTTTCCAAACATTTTTCCACACTGTTTTGAAATTGTTAGAATTTATTAAAATTTTCCTATTTTTTTTATTATTTTTTACAATGTCTCGAGTCAAAATAAATTATTCTTTTTACAAAACATTTTTCCATCCCTATTTTGAACTAGCAGGTTCACTGCTAGAATTATTCAAATTTTACTATTTTTTTATTATTTTTTACAATGTCTCGAGTCAAAATAATTTTTTTTTACCAAATATTTTTTCACCCCTATTTTGAACTTGCTAGAATTTATTCAACTTTTTTACTATTTTTATTATTTTTTACAACCTTTCGAGTCAAAATAATTTTCCAAACATTTCCACCTGTTTTGAAATTGGTAGAATTTATTAAAATTTTCCTATTTTTTTTATTATTTTTTACAATGTCTCGAGTCAAAAATAAATTATTCTTTTTACCAAACATTTTCCATCCCTATTTTGAACAGCAGGTTCACTGCTAGAATTTATTCAAATTTTACTATTTTTTTATTATTTTTTACAATGTCTCGAGTCAAAATAAATTTTTTTTTTACAAATATTTTTTCACCCCTATTTTGAACTTGATAGAATTTATTCAACTTTTACTATTTTATTATTTTTTACAACCTTTCGAGTCAAAATAATTTTCCAAACATTTTTCCACCCCTATTTTTGGAAATTGTTAGAATTTATTAAAATTTTCCTATTTTTTTTATTATTTTTTACAATGTCTCGAGTCAAAATAAATTATTCTTTTTACAAACATTTTTCCATCCTATTTTGAACAGCAGGTTCACTGCTAGAATTTATTCAAATTTTACTATTTTTTTATTATTTTTTACAATGTCTCGAGTCAAAATAAATTTTTTTTTTACCAAATATTTTTTCACCCCTATTTTGAACTTGCTAGAATTTATTCAACTTTTACTATTTTTTTATTATTTTTCCCAACCTTTCGAGTCAAAATAATTTTCAAACATTTTCACACCCCTGTTTTGAAATTGTTAGAATTTATTAAAATTTTCCTATTTTTTTTTATTATTTTTTACAATGTCTCGAGTCAAAATAAATTATTCTTTTTACCAAACATTTTCCATCCCTATTTTGAACAGCAGGTTCACTGCTAGAATTTATTCAAATTTTACTATTTTTTTATTATTTTTTACAATGTCTCGGAAGTCAAAATAAATTTTTTTTTACCAAATATTTTTCCACTATTTTGAACTTGATAGAATTTATTCAACTTTTACTATTTTTTTATTATTTTTTACAACCTTTCGAGTCAAAATAATTTTCCAAACATTTTTCCACCCCTATTTTGAAATTGTTAGAATTTATTAAAATTTTCCTATTTTTTTTTTATTATTTTTTACAATGTCTCGAGTCAAAATAAATTATTTTTTTAACAAACATTTTTCCACCCCTATTTTGAACCTGCTAGAATTCATTCAAATTTTACTATTTTTTTATTATTTTTTACAACCTTTCGATTCGAGTCAAAATAATTTTCCAAACATTTTTCCACCCCTATTTTGAACCTGTTAGAATTTATCTAATTTTAATTTATTTAAATATTTATCAATTAAAATTATTAATTCACCGACACTGCAAACAGCGTAACAAGTTTTGCAAATGTTTCACTTTTTCATCCAATTTCCAATTGTATTTCATCAATTTATAATTAAATAAAACGTCAATTTTACAAAAATATGACATCCACCCTTTGACCATGAAGGTACTGAAATGAAAAAACTACAACGAGCATTCATTTTTAGAACAGATTGTGTTATCCAACAGTGAACTTCAATGACTCTGACTACGAAACTAGAGACACTTCTATAATATTGTATAGAATACTTGGTTATAGGACTGGATATATTAAATTTCAGACTATACATTCATTTTACTAAAATTTAATTCAATAGGAAACAAAATATTTCATTTGAAATCTTTCTGTTCTTGATTGCCCTTGCATATATAGAGAATATGTAGAGATATAATACAATGATAAATTAATAAATGATGAATAGATAGAGAGAAAGGAAACGAATAAAAAACGGTTCTTTCCAATGAAACATATCAATTTACTTTAATTAAAGCATTAAATATTCATTGGTCTCTTTGGCAAACTAACAAAATTGAAACAATAATCAACACATATCCAATTTGTCTCCAATTTGGATTCCCCCGCAAATACTAATTTATTTCTCTTTGAGGTGCGAATAATTACGCCAGCAAAGTTAAAATTATTAATAAATTGTTCTATGGGACGAATGCGTTAATATAATAATAGAGAATAAAAATCAAAAAGCGAAATCAATGAGGTTGGTCACTGCTTGATGCAAATAAACATATAGGGGAGATTGTTGTACCATTGATCACGATTTACATATATACATATTTTTTTAAAAGCCATTTTTTAAAATACTATATAACAACGGAAATAGTCTCTTCTGATAGCATCATTATTCCTATACAGTATGTATTTTTTGAGAATTTAAATATTAATGAGTTATAAGGCAAAAAACCATAATTATATTTTTTAGGTAGATTTCGAAGAAATATACCTATTGCGCTCACTCTCATGGTGCGACTTCCGGAAAATTTCATCATAGTTTTTTCGAACATGGCACCTAGACCCCAAAACCACCCTCCATTCAAAAGCTTATATTATATATATGGGTATGTGGGTATTGCAATTTTGTGGGTGCGCTGCAGACCGCAACGTTTAATAGATTGCAACAAAATTTGGAACAAAATTTAGTCTTGATGTAAACAAGAACTGCTTAGTTTTTGGTGACTTCAGCCCCAAGAGGGTGGAAATGGTGGAGGGTTGAAATATTAAAAAAATCCATAGCAACGTTAATAAGAATCAGACCAGTTTGGGTGCAAATTAGTAATATTCTACTAATTAACTTCTACCACTTGTGTTTGAAAAGTTTTTGATAGGAGCAGTCTAAAGGGAGGGGGGGGGGGGGTAGAGCCCCTGAAATCTACCTCTTCCTACGCCATGCCACAGGGATTTTTTTTTGTGATCAATGGTACATGACGTAATGTACCATCGATCATGCCCTAGTGTACCTTGGATCATTAACTTCTTCTACCTATAATGAAAGAAGATTGATCTGCCTACCTGGGGATATGCTTTGTAAACATAAGTGATTTCAGTTACTAAATTGAAGGTTTCTAAAGTAATTCCAAGAGATAATTTATTCTATAGAGAGCTTCCAAAAGACCTTCATTGGTTACAATAATCCTTTATTAATATTTTTCTATATGTATATTTATATTTTCTTTTAGGCATTTTTCAAAGAATATTTTCTCTGAAATATTTATATCAAACATTTCTCAAAAATATCCCTATCAGGGCTGGTACATACTTATGATCATTGATCAATGGTTGTTTTGATCCAAGGTGTGTTTTTCCAAACAAAACCTGCTCAAAATTACAGGTTATGTTTAAAACTGAAATATGATCAAATTACTCACCAATAAGCGATGATTCAGGTTGAATGTTTTTTAAAACACAAAACACAATAGTCAAACCAAAAGTTGTTACTTTTTGGTCTAGCAAATTTTATATCGATTTTATTCCAAAACTATAGCACATGAGTAACCACTATCTCACTTGCTTGTACTATACTGAGTAAAGATTGTCTTAGTATACTTAAAACCACGTATATAGAAGAATCTGCCAGGTGCGGGATCCAAGGTAGACTATGATCAATGTACAGCAGCCTCACCTAAATATATAATAATAATAATGGCCTTATTTTGCACTGGAGGACAATTTTAGAGAGTTTAAGAGTAAGGCTCTATGGAAGTAAAGGCTAGTCAGTTCCGATAACCCCTCTCGTTCGAACTGACGGGGTCAGAGAGAAGGTGAACTCTGGAGTTATCCAGAATGAAGAAGCTGCCGCAGAAGGGTCAAGTTTGGCCCTCAAGCGCCTAAAGGGGCTTCAATCCTAATTTGTTTAGGATTGTATCCCCTAGACGAGTAGCCGAAAAAGGCTGAAAAGTCCCATCTACCCTTTATCTAATAGTCGCCTCTTACTACAAGCAGGGAGTACTGTAGGTCTATTCTACGCCCAACCTGCAGGTCTACATATTTATATACATATACCGAATATAAATATGTATACCTATATATATATATATATAATTTCAAAGGTTTCTAACCTTCATCATCACTCTTCTAAAAATAGAAATATTTTATCTCTTTTTTCTCCCCTAATCGTTTTGATGCCATAGCATCGTTAGTTATGTAACTAGCTTGCTGAAATTTGGCACACATATATATATCTTAATAAATTATTATTGGACTCTTGTGCCAAGATTCAACTTTTGCTCAAGAATAAATGCTTGTCAGTCGACTGATATATTGAAGTTGAATAGCCTAGCTTCTACGCAGCTTCTATTCTTCTACGCCGAATTGGTTGCCTAAATTCAGGCGCACGTGAAATTCTAAAATTAACATTCTTACCTACTTACTGTTAAGTCAAAACATGAAATTCGAAAGATCTTTTGCATATTTAACCATTACAGTTCTTTGTGTATATTTTATAATTCTTACTGCGGAACAACTTTATTTGTTTTATGTAGTACTAAGTGCTAAATCAAACTACACTACAAACGTTCAAACTTCAAAATCTAATCCATTTTCTGCTTTGAAAATACCAAATTTTAGTACCAGAACGAGTTTTCGTTCTTAAGTTTCCGTGGTTATTTGAGTAATATGGTACAATATAAAACAAATATTTTATATTTATTTAATCTAAAAGAAAGGATAATCACATCGAGCAGGGCCGTGCCTGGGTATATGGCCGCCTGCGTGCCAGTCTGTATGGCCGCCCCCAGGATAACATTAAAAAAAACTACTTTAATTTTTAATGTTTATTATTATACACAGGGCATCAAACCGGGAAAAAAATCAGTTTTTGGTTAACCGAAATCGAGAACGAAAAAAAATATTGGTTTTGTTCCCAAAACCGGTTTCTGAAAAGAAAAACCGGCTAAAAACCGGTTTTATGAGATTTATATGTTTGGATGAAATTTAAGAAAAAAAAATGCACAAAATAAACATTTTTTTATTTAAAATTTTGTGGATTTTATAAAATTATTGTATTGTTGCTTGTGTTGAAATATTCGGTGCTAAATCAAGCACTTATCATTAAAACCTTGAATACTGCTAAAGACAGTTATCTTAAATCTTAATAAATTGTGTTCTTTTTTACTGATCAAAAACCATCCCACTCTCCTATCTCATAATCACAATAAGAATTCACAGAGAGCTCCAAGGTCGTCAATTAATCCTAATCAACAAGCGAAATTCTGCTATATCTATCGAACTTTGTTCGATAGCCTTATCAGCAACTCTATCCGCATATAGCGTAAGCGCACACCCCCACGGTTGCTGATATATTAAACATCTTATATAGGGCGGATAGACAACCACCAAACTTGGCTAGACTGATAGAAACTTTCAATAGCACACTACGTGAGCTATTGGGGTGTCAGGAAGTCGAAGGTTAAGTTTGGGCAGGTTACAGTATATTTTAATGCGCATAGGATGACATGATAAGAAAATCATTTATAAGCTTTTTAAGTAAAACATATTTTTAAACATAAATATGTCAAGATTTATTTTGAAAATGAAAACGGAGAGGAAAATTCAACCACATATAACTGTTTTCTAGTTCAATGTCAGGTAAATTTCTTCCATTTAATAACAATAACATTGCTATTATAAAAAGGAATCATAAGCTTAATTTAAAGAGTTGCTTTCGGCTACACAAGTTC
>JALMQS010000397.1:0-135498 GCA_024734495.1 Forficula auricularia
GTTTGGGGTTCGTTGGTATTATCGTCTGTTAAATAATCATTATTACAGTTTACAAATATTTAAAAAAAAAAATTGTTTCTAGAATACCCCCTTTAAAAAATTGTCACCCCCGGGACCTGTGGGTGCACTTGGACCACTTGGCCATGCTAAAGCATCTAAGTGCGAGTGAAAATCGAATATATAGAATTCCGTACTTAATATTTCTATGTAGTGATATCTAGTTTAGGTCTAAGTTTGCTAAACAAAACAGCGGTAAATGAAGTTGTTAAGAATCTCATCAGTACCTAGAATAACTCCTCGATATCCTGCTCATCTGCATCTCCTAATCCTGATGTATCGATTAGATTGATAATAATTTGGCTCTTCTATTTCAAAATAACTTTTTCAACAGTAGGTTTATGCATTTATCAGTTAATTTAGAGCTTTTTGGTTTCAAGCAGCCCGCATTATAATGAAATTAGCTTTAATGGACGAAGCGCTAAACGAAATAATACTTTATCTGTAATTTTCTTGATTGTATAATTAAAAATAAATATATACAATATTAGTTAAATTTGATATTTCTATATGTGAAGATGAATAAGGAAAATGATTCATTTCTATTGTTTTAAAACTGTGTTGTCTGATTTTATTTATATTATTTCTAGGACTGTTTATCTAATATAATTGTTAATAAAAAAGAAAGTGAAAAATTGTTTATGTGAATGTGCCAAATTTTTGATTTTTAAGTTTCTTCATTGGTAATGGAGATAAAAGAAAATAATGTACTTTAGACGAATGGGTGATGTAACTATTTGAAGACCTGATGAAGTCGGCAAAGTCGACGAAACATTGGTTGAAAAATAAAAAATTATACACAAAAGTTCCTTAATTCCCATTATAAACTTTCCAATTAATACACATTATGGACGGACATGATAATAATAATACCTAATAGTTTTAGAGTTCGTGGCTGTGATGAAACTGTATTAGATGAAGGAGGAGATATCAGCCAAAGTTGAATGCGCTGGGTTCAATAAAACACCCTGAATAAAACGTTTCTGCCTGAATTTATTTAGCCATCTTCAGTTAATTGGGAGTTATACACAAAATGCGGTACACATATGTGATCGAACCAAGCCTTGTCAAAAATATAAATTGTAGCGCCCAAATGTTCAAATTGAATGTCATCCACTCTACTACTGACTATTAAGTGAACAGTTTAGGTCAAATATTTAGCTCATATGTCAGAAGGGTTCATTTCACACGGTTGCCAATTGGCTCGAGATTGCTATTTTAGCATTCGGGTTTGATTCTCGAGGGGATGAACACAACCTTCTGACATGTCATTAAAATTATTCATGCAAACTCGGATCTAGTAGATGACAACCTCTCGTGATTTTCTTAGAAATTTCAATTCTACTATTGCAATTTTTACTTTAATATTCTCTACAATTTTTCTTATCAAAGCACAGAGCGTGCGCAGGACAAGTCCGAACATTGGCTTGGCCGTACACACTGTACGCTACTTACACGAACCATTTCGAGCCAATTTTGACCCCCCTGCAGCTCGGAATTCATTTGAGATACAAAGCTGAAATTATACACATGCAATTATGTAATTCATCTTGAGGAGAGTACCAAATTTCAATAATATAGCTTAAATAGATATTGAAATATGGACCTGAGAAAATACCTAATTTTGGTACTCACTCACTCACTGACAGGTCATCAAAATCTATAGGGTACTTCCAATCATTCCAGCATCATGAAATTTCCTCTGCTAGTAGAGTTTGGGACACAAACAAAGGAAAAATTCTAAAAATCCAAACTTTATATCTTTCAACCCTTCAAAATGGGGGGGAGGGGTCAAAAATGAAAATTCTAGCCCGTTGGACCAGACTCAACCAAATTTTGAATACATATTCTGTGGGCCCCCTGAAGGCTAGAAATGCAAAAACTAACCACTCAAAGTGGGGGTGGGGTTAAAAATAAAAATTCTAACCCTTTAGACCAACGGGCTTCCTCATAGCTTGCAAAAGGAAGAGAAATCTCAACCAAAACATTCTGTGAAAAAGCAGGCCAAGTTAGAAAAAGTAGTGAAATCTAGTGTGTAGCCAAGTTAAATTCGCCAAGAATAATTAAGTTGAGAAAATAGTAGATCTCTCAACTTAATTATTCTTGGCGAATTTAACTTGGTTACACACTAGATTTCACTATTTTTTTTAACTTGGCCTGTTTTTTCACAAAATGTTTTGGTTGAGATACAATTCTATGGTATTCATTGATCATGTACCAAAGTTAAAAAATAAAATCAACCATTAATTTACCACTTAGCTAATAATTCAATTAAATTTCGTTTCGGGATTTCTGGCTGAATTCTCGGAGTGTTTGTGGCTGTGTCCACCCCCGGCAACGGAAGGCAACCTGCATTCCTCACCACTTAACCCTTACTTTGCAATAATTTTATCTTATTACCATTGAATTAACAAAAGCAACATTGCTTTAAACTGGAAACAGACATATAATTTAATTATTATATTTTAAGAATGTTGTTCTATTTGTCTATTAAACGTTTTTAGAACAAAAGTTCACATAAATAGACCAATTTTTACTTTACCATACAGGGTATGGTCAAGAATTGTAATCGTGCATGAAAAAAGTGGGTTTTTCCTTCTTTTTTTCGAAATATCTAAAAAACGGCTGAAACTATTTTGATTAAAAAAATTGAGCGAAACCATGGCATTTCGCTCTACAAAAAAACTCTAATAAGTGAACATCGAAAAAATTATATTTTTTGAGATAATAATTGTTTTGTCAAAATGTCTGTTAGTCTGGTTGTCTGGTTGTCTGTGCGTTACCAAATTTTTGTGGACGAGCTAGTTCAAAAACTAGTTTGAATATCGAAACTAAATTTCACACGTAGTTTTGGTCCATTGAGATTAAGAGCTGATTAGATTTTGGTGCATATCGACCCAAAATTAAGGGGGTGGTGGAGGGGGGGGGTTAAATATTAAAAATCTAGGCCATTTACCAAACTAAACCAAATTTTGTATACATAATCAGAGGGACCCCAGAAGTATAAAAATTCAAAAACTAACCCCCCCCCCCTACATAATTATAAATAATTTTAGGGGCCAGGTTGTATGGTAAAGTCAAGTGGGTGGCCACCTTATTTTCAATAGAAAATCAAGTGAAAAGGTCATCTACTAAATCCGAGGTGTTATAGATTATTTTAATTTACCATACAGGGTATGGTCAAGTATTGTCAGTCATAGTGTATGAAAAAATTATTGTTTTTTTTTGCTTCATTTTTTTTTTTATGAAAAATATTGAACGAAACCATGACGTTTTTGCTCTACAAAAAAAGCCCTAATAAATGAACATCAAAAAAATTATATTTTACCACATATTAATTATTTTGTCAAAATGTCTATTTTTAGGTTAGTACGTTAGCAAATTTGGTCTACGCTCTAGCTGAAAATCTTATGTGAATATCAAAACGAAATTTCATTTGTAGATTCTTTATATTGAGATTAAGAGCTGATTATATTTGGTTGAAATCGAACCAAAAATTAAGATAGAATTTTCAAACTAAACAAAAAAAATGAAACTTACTATAACACGGCCCTATAATAAAATAAGTCAATATTTTTTTCGGGGACAAAAATTGTAGGGGGAGTGCTCAAAAAATATAACTTTCATATACGTCCTAGACCCTTTGATCGATTTGTACGAAATTTCGCATATAAGTAGTGTGCACTAGGGTGGTCCTATATTTTTCAACATTTTAAAAGTTTAGCTCCCCCCATTCTTGTTTCAATCAAGAAAAAAACGATATGTGCAACATTTTAGTTCAATCAGACAAGTGCGAGGCGACCATGAAGTTTTGAAATTTTCACCATGAGAGTAATTTTAGTTAATTTGTAAAGTAATTAGAATATTATGACGTAACATAGAGTCAACAATTCTTAATAGAAGGTGAGAACCATTTACTTTGTCTATTTCTATTTAGATATTGTGGAAAACCTCGAATATTCTTCTATAATGCACAGATGAAAGAATGAAAGAATCCACCTTGCCGTGAGGAAGGCTCGTTTTAAACTAAAATAATTATAAGAACATGAATTTAGGTCGTATCAAAAATTTTAATAGATATGTTTATATTGCATGTAAAATTAATTGATTATATATCACAAGTTGATTTTGAGGAAAAATTCATACTTTTCTTTCACAAATAGATACTCATTTTCTTAAAGCAATTTGAATCGCGAAAGCTAAATAATAATTTCTTATGTTAATTCTATATTTAGAAAATTATTTTATTATTTTTTGATTTTTTGAAAAGGAAAAATAAATTGAGCATCCGACGGGACTAATCTAAATGTAGAATGAACATAAGAAATTATTGATCATATTATTTAACTTTCGCGGTTCAAATTGCTTTAAGAAAATATTAAAACTAAAAGTTTAAAAGTTAATTTATCTAAAAAGATACTCATTTCTTTACATCAAATAATTATATTTTGCCTTTATCGAATTCCTGGAAAATGATAATTCCAATTTTTGTTTTTGCAAAGAAATATAATAAATAAAGTGAAAATAAATATCAGAGGAAGGTAAGACGCCTACCAGATCATCCCTAATTATTCTGATAACACTACAGGGTGTCCAAAAAGTGTCTTAAATGATAGGAAAAAATTTCAACTTATCTTTTATATATAAATACATATATACATATATCCCATGAACATCGGTCTGTAGAATACTACACACCGATCACGACGCCTCTTTTTGAGGCATACGACTTAGAAGAAGATATACATATACAGGGTGGTAATTAAGTCTCTTAAATACTGTTTAAAACATTTTAATCCCACCGACCATATCATTTCCACCTCCTATCATCATCCACCCCGCCTACCCTATCATCTTGGACTCCTCTTCCCCTAACTTTGATCACTATAACATTGGAAGTACTTTTTGCAACGAAATTTTCTCTGGAGAGAGACGGACTGGTAGAAATTTTAATTGAATGTAATGGAAGGCAGCCCAGAGGTAGTGAGGAAAGAACTACTGTGGAGAGAAGAAGGAAACATTTTATTTGTTTCATTTATATATTTTTTTCTATTGATAATCTGGCTGTTTACATTGTATTTATAATTGTATTATTTTATTGTTGAAATGAATGATGGCCAACCCCGTTTTTATAATTTTTTTATAATTTTGTAATATTGGTTTATAGACCCTGAAGAAGGAGGGAAAAATCCTCCGAAAACGTCGGTTTGAAAGGAAAGGAGGAAGGATTCCAATAAATTAACCTTATTTGATATGTGTTAATTTTTTCTTTCCTCACTACCCTCTGGGCTACCTTCCATTACATTCAATTGAAAGTACTATTCATAATTTGAATATAAAAGACAAATGGCAGATAGGAGTAGCGTTAGAACTTCTTGGAAATTTTATCGCTAGTATGTTCTATGTATTATTGGCATTTATTTATTATATTCAAATTTTATTTTCATCCATTATTTACATTCTAATTAAAATATATGTTAGTGTAAGTATATCATGATCAAAAATGTTTATTTGACCAAACATTCTATTTTGTCATTTAAAATTAGTTAATAGCTTGATAAAAAAAACGTTGCTAAACTTTATCCGAATTCATTTGAAATATCAATATGTTTATTCCTTTATTATTAATCAGATATCACTTGTAATTTGCAGTTCATGTTGACTTTAATTCAAAAATAATGATCGATTCTCATTTAAAAGTCGAGGGATAACAATTCTACATTGGATTTTTGACGTTAGGGTTATTATTAGTAACTATTGCTGAAGACATTGAGGAATCGACTTAAAATCAAAAATAGCCATCGATTCTCATTGAGAATCGATCTCATCTAATACTTGATGAATAACGATTCTACATTAGATTTTTGACGTTTCGATTATTATTGGTAACTATTGCTGAAGACATGGAGGAATCAACTTAAAATCAAAAATAACGATCGATTCTTATCTACTACTAGAGGAATAACCTTATTGCATTCCATTTTTGATGTTTTGACTATTAAGTGGCAACCTCTACGGAAAACGTTGAAGAATCGACTTAAAATCAAAAAGACTAAATTCATTTATGGCAAACAAAAAGGAAAATCCATTCTATATTGGATTTTTGACATTTCGGTTTTTTATTGGTAACCATTGCTGAAGACATGGAGGAATCGACTTAAAATCAAAAATAGTCATCGATTCTCATCTAATACTTGAGGAATAACAATTCTACATTAATAGTCTATCAAGCTTGGGTTGTTTGCCATAAAAGAATTTAGTCTTTTTGATTTTAAGTCGATTCTTCCACGCTTTCAGTAGAGGCTGCCATTAATAGTCAAAACATCAAAAATGGAATGCAATAAGGTCATTCCTCCAGTACTAGACAAGAATCGATCGTTATTTTTGATTTTAAGCCGATTCCTCCATGTCTTCAGCAATGGTTACCAATAACAATCGAAACGTCAAAAACCCAATGTAGAATTGTTATTCCTCAAGTATTAGATGAGAATCGATCACTATTTTTGATTTTAACTCGATTCCTCAATGTCTTCAGCAATGGTTACCAATAAAAACCGAAACGTCAAAAATCCAATATAGAATGGTTATTCCTCAAGTACTAGATGAGAATCAATTGCTATTTTTGATTTTAAGTCGATTCCTCTATGTCTTCAGAAATGGCTACCAATAAAAACCGAAACGTCAAAAATCCAATATAGAATGGTTATTCCTCAAGTATTAGATGAGAATCAATCACTATTTTTGATTTTAAGTCGATTTCTCTATGTCTTCAGCAAAGGTAACGGATAAGAAAACAACGCTGTTGCTATGGTTACTTATAAAATTTCCTCCCAAATTTTTAGCATTTCACAGAGAGAAGCCTGTCCACTCTTACTTAAGTTAGGTTAAATGAGCTATATAAAACGATCAAATGAATAAATTTTAAAGAATTTTTAAAAAGTACTATCTTACTCTAGAGTAAAGTACTTTAAAATATAATTTTACTAAAAACTTTATTTAACCTTTTTGTGGTCCCTAAGGTATTTAATTAGGATATTAAATTTCATCAAAATTGGCTGAGTCATTTTCAAGATATTTAGAAAAAACTAAAAAAGTACCGAAATAAAGTACTAATGTTTGTGGGCCGATATGTACCAAAAACTAATCATCGCTTCATTTTGTTAAACTGGTTTTCAATTTCATTTCAATCGGTGCAACGGTGTAGAAAAAATCGAGGGCCAAAAAAACGATAACATCCATCCATACATCCATACATCCATCCGCACGCACTAAATGAAAAAATCGCACTTTTGGCCTCTCGACGAGACCCCATGCAATTTTTGGCAAAACCGTCACGTGCTAAAATTCAACCTAATTGAATACTACAATTTGTGACTTTAATTGAGATCATAGGTTCCGTAGTCTTTACCTGAGGACCCTTTGAAGTCGCGCTTGCCGCGAGACCGATTACAATACTTTCCCCATGCTTCGCATTGGATAAAGTAAAAATGAAAAAATCAATCAATCCATCAGAAATGATAAATGAATTCAATGTGGTTTTTGATAATTCAATTGAAATGAATGGATCTATTATCTCCCTAACTTCTATAATGGAATATTGTAAATATTCCTTCAAAAAGTTAGACGGATTTTTAGTGACACATCCAGACATCGGAGAATAAAAGCGACCTAATAATTAAATATATTTATTTATTAAAAAACATTGTATCTGTAGGCGCATCTAACCCCTTTAATGTACAATATTATACCAATTTAATTACATAGAAATTAATTAATATAATACAAAAAACAAAACAAGAAAAAGAGAATAAGCTAATATAACAAGCAAGAAAAAAATAGAAAAAAAAATCAAAAAGAAAAACATGATATACATAATAATTACACTGCTCGACAAAAATTAAACAAAAATCCACGTAAACCTAACAATAGATTCTAGTAGAGTTTTATACACTGATTCTTATGGAATTTTCCGATTTTTTAGATCACGTCAGAGATTTTGAGATATTATCGATCAAAAGAGGCCATTTTGACCTATTTTCGAGTCCCATTAGATATGAAACAGCAATATTTGAAATGAAAATATTTTGTTGCCGTAATAGAAAACAGCTTCTTCTTTGATTTTCAAATTACCACTCGTTTTGTAGCTCAATTAGAACTCGAGTTAAAACTAAAAAGACTAAAAACTTATGTTTTTATCTATGTTTATTATCCTTTAAAATCAAGTAGTTTTAGTTTTTAGATATAACTCGAGTTATAATTGAGGTAAAAACAAATGGTAATTTGAAAATCAAAGAGGAAGCTGTTTTCTATTATGTCACCAAAATATTTTGATTTCAAATATTGCTGTTTAATATCTAATGGGACTCGAAAATAGGTCAAAATGGCCTTTTTAGTCATTTTGACCCATAATATCTCCAAACTCTGATGTGTTTTAAAAAATTGGGAAATTGCATGATTATCAGCCTATAAAACTCTACCGGAATCCATTGTTAGGTTTACGGGGAGAAATTTTTTGTCAGACAGTGTTATCGGAAATAAAAATAATAAAAATACAAAATATATAGAAAGAGAAAAAAAAATCCTAGATTACTTGGCTCGGCCGTAGGCAGACCAATTCTGTCTGTCTGTGAATTTGTCTGTCAGGTATCGGAACCCACGATAACTCAAGGAAACTCGTAGAAAAGTTCGGTCTGGCCTCAATATTTGTATTTCCATTGAGGAGAACAGATTTCATTTTTAGGCTCTCTATCTTTACGACTTTCGTTTCCACAAATGCAGAAAATGTATTTTTTCACAAGATGAATAAAATATAATATATAATAAAATTGCTAATGATTCATTAAATTTAAGTCAAAAGAAATAAATATTTTGAATATTAAATTTTATAGAGATTATGAAAAATATTATTTCCTTAAAAACCTACTTTTTGCTCCTGTCTCCAAATTAAATTGATACAAATAAGGAAACAAGGCGATTCCTTAAGTCCTGCCCTCTTTGAATTTAAGGTAGTTGTTTCGCGACAATACTAGCAAAGAAGTTAATACTAGAGTATATATCGTAGAACAGACAATAAGGATTCATAATTCATAAGCCCAAAACTTTTTCTGTTTATTTACTACTATCCAATCCCGTGCTCGATTGACAAATCTGGCAACACTGTCCGAGCTTGTATATATTTTATCATAGAAATTTCAGATAAGAGTACATTTATAAAGGGAGATTTATAAAACAAAAGTTCTTAATAAGCGATTGAAAATGCATGAAACAAAAAATTTTAAAGTTAACCCACTTTTTAGGTTAATTAAATGCTTTGTTGCCATCTTGTTTTTAGTGTAAATTTTTCATTATACATTTTTTATTATTTATTCATTATTATCTCAGAAACTGTGTTGTAACTATGAATTAAAATTTTCTTAAAAAATTTATTAGTTATTCTTTATTGTTGGTTTAGTTTTTTATAAAAATGGTAGAAGAGTTTTTAATTATAATTATTTGGGACCCGAATCAGGTATATTTTCATAGTTAGCATAGTTGGGGTCAATTTTGGACTCTGCCCTTTTCTCTTACTTCCTCTCTTCCAAGTGGCTTCTCACTTGCGAATCTTATAAGAAGACAGCACACACAAACAGCAGCGAGACAAGTCGGCGCGTATATCTATAGTTAACTACGAAGAGTGTATCAAGTTTCCTCGATTCGAGACCTAGGTGAAAGCCACTCTCCTCCCAATCCTGAATATCTTAAAAATCAATGAAAGGGGGTAGCTGATCCAGCAACACCAAATACAGTCCATGAAATATTAGTAAATAGCGTGTCGTGGCCTATTGTCACCCCCTAAGCCAGTTTGGGCCGATACAATAATTATATATGTATGTAAACTTTCCGATATCCCGTATAGTGCAATGTATAAGTGTCTGAAAAAAATTCTATTTTTGGAATTTAATATCTCCGGAACTATATTGTTCATAAATTTCGTTTTGCTCAATCGATTCAGAAGTATTTAAATAATAATCTGTCTAAATTTCAAAAAAATCCGAAAAACCCATATCGTGAAACAACTACCTTAATCATGGATTGCATTAAAAGAAATGAAAGGCTCAATCTAGGTGAAAAAGATATCAATATTGTATGCTACGCTGACGACGCCAACCTCATTGCTGACTATAAAGACTTGTTCTCTACCAATTGGACAAGATCGCGGGGAAATTTAATATGCAAGTCTCTGTCGAAAAAACAAAATCGCTCCTTGTCTCTAAAGAACCAACTCGCTCCAAACTTGAGATCCAACAACAAGATGGTTGACCAGGTGATGGCATTCAAATATCTTGGATGCCTGCTTCCGTACAATACTAAATATTTCTTTTTGAATTTCGAGGTGTAAAATTTTTGCAAAAACCGACCCCTCGAGTGTGATAAATTCAGCATATCGTGAAATGTACAAAAGATCGCCATCTGTATTGGATCCAACATGTGGATGACGATTGAGCCAACGCAGAAGAACTAATCAAAATAGCTCTGGATGGAACGCCAGCAGCCAAAAGACCGTGAAGCAGACCGGCGAAAAGGTGGAAAGAAAGCTGGGCGCCCTCTTCCACTTGAAAGCCATGTGTAGAAGAACATAAATTTGATGTAGAAGAACAGGCCAAATGTCTATAATGAAGAAAGAAGAAGAAGTCAAGTTCATGAGGAACATTTATTCAATTTTTCTAGGAAAAGATAATCATATTTTTCAAAATAAATACATTTTTTGTGTAGTATATTTTATAAGGAAAATAAAAAATATTATTTCTTTATAATTTCTCGAAAAATATTCTTTGCACATGTCTCTAAGAGAAATTGATATAACAAAAAAGGTCAATACCAATGAAATTTATGCAGGACCAATCGGAAACTAATCACTAAGTTACCACCTTTTCAATAAAAGAATATCAAATTGAAAGTTTTTGTGCCGAAAGGTAACAGATTTTTATATATTGAAGGAGACAATAAATAATATATAATAATAAATAAAGTCTTCTGCTGGAATTATAAATTTTATTTATAACGAAACTATAGTTTCGAGGGCTTTGCCACTCTTCATCAGTCTATTACAATTAATTCACACGAATTAATATATGAAACTACTCTCGTTATAAATAAAATTTATAATCCCAGCAGAAGACACTCTTTTATTGTCTCCTTCAAAAGAAGAATCATTGAAATCGGTCCAAAACAAAGAAGTTGTGAATCAACATACATAACAAAAAAGTTCCAATACCAATGAAATTTATGCAAGGACCAATCGAGAACTATACTGAACCCAATATCATTGGGGTACCCATATGCCTTTTCGGATTGGACAGTTTTTTACATTTTCAATGTATATACATAAATAATATTCTCATCTATTTGAAAAGCAATATTATTTCAAACGTCATTAATAACAAAATAATAATAAAACAATTTAAATGATGTTTGCATTTTTGTTACTAATGTAAAGTAATCGTTGTATTATAAGAAAGTTAGAGCAACAAAAATCGTATCGCTGAGACAATAATAGTGATATTCACCGCATTGTTAAGTATCATCAATGGTTTTATTTGACTATAGGTAATACTTAGACCCTAAATTTAGTATTTTTTCATTTTTTTCACAAGATGAATAAAATATAATATATAATAAAATTGCTAATAGTTCATTAAATTTAAGTCCAAAAGAAATAAATATTTTGAATATTAAATTTTATAGAGATTATGAAAAATATTATTTCCTTAAAAACCTACTTTTTGCTCCCTGTCTCCAAATTAAATTGATACAAATAAGGGGAAACAAGGCGATTCCTTAAGTCCTGCCCTCTTTAATTTAAGGTAGTTGTTTCGCGACAATACTAGCAAGAAGTTAATACTAGAGTATATATCGTAGAACAGACAATAAGGATTCATAATTCATAAGCCCAAAACTTTTTTCTGTTTATTTACCACTACTATCCAATCCCGTGCTCGATTGACAAATCTGGCAACACTGTACCGAGCTTGTATATATTTTATCATAGAAATTTCAGATAAAGTACATTATAAAGGGAGATTTATAAAACAAAAAGTTCTTAATAAGCGATTGAAAATGCATGAAACAAAAAAGTACTAAAGTTAACCCACTTTTTTAGGTTAAATAAATGCTTTGTTGCCATCTTGTTTTTAGTGTAAATTTTTCATTATACATTTTTTATTATTTATTCATTATTATCTCAGAAACTGTGTTGTAACTATGAATTAAAATTTTCTTAAAAAATTTATTAGTTATTCTTTATTGTTGGTTTAGTTTTTTATAAAAATGGTAAGAAGAGTTTTTTTAATTATAATTGTTGGGATCCCGAATCGGGTATATTTTCATAGTTAGCATAGTTGGGGTCAATTTTGGACTCTGCCCTTTTCTCTTCCCTTCCTCTCCTTCCCAAGTGGCTTCTCACTTGCGAATCTTGCTCTGAAGACAGCACACACAAACCGCAGCGAGACAAGTCGGCGCGTATATCTATAGTTAACTACGAAGAGTGTATCAAGTTTCCTCGATTCGAGACCTAGGTAAGAGAAAACCACTCTCCTCCCCAATCCTGAATATCTTAAAATCAATGAAAAGGGGGTAGCTGATCCAGCAACACCAAATACAGTCCATGAAATATTAGTAAATAGCGTGTCGTGGCCTATTGTCACCCCCTAAGCTAGTTTGGGCCGATACAATAATATATATGTATGTAAACTTTCCGATATCCCGTATAGTGCAATGTATAAGTGTCTGAAAAATTCTATTTTTGGAATTTAATATCTCCGGAACTATATTGTTCATAAATTTCGTTTTGCTCAATCGATTCAGAAGTATTTAAATAATAATCTGTCTAAATTTTAAAAAAATCCCAAGAAAACCCATATCGTGAAACAACTACCTTAATCATGGATTGCATTAAAGAAATGAAAGGCTCCAATCTAGGTGAAAAAGATATCAATATTGTATGCTACGCTGACGACGCCGTCCTCATTGCTGACTCTAAAGACTTCTCTACCAATTGGACAAGATCGCGGGGAAATTTAATATGCAAGTCTCTGTCGAAAAAACAAAATCGCTCCTCGTCTTTAAAGAACCAACTCGCTCCAAACTTGAGATCCAACAACAAGATGGTTGACCAGGTGATGGCATTCAAATATCTTGGATGCCTTGTCACCCCGCTCCCAAGTCTTTTGTTACGATAACAATTCCCCCTTTGTGATTAATCCGCTTTGAATGTACCTAATTTTTCTAAGATTATTGATTAAACCCATGCGGACTAATTGTAAAATTTTCGGCAGTATGTTAGGCCCGTAAATATAAATGTCTCTTTTAGATTTCAGTGCCAAAATTTTGCAAAAACCGACCTCGAGTGTGATAAATTCAGCATATCGTGAAATGTACAAAAGATCGCCATCTGTATTGGATCCAACATGTGGATAGACGATTGAGCCAACGCAGAAGAACTAATCAAAATAGCTCTGGATGGAACGCCAGCAGCCAAAAGACCGTGAAGCAGACCGGCGAAAAGGTGGAAAGAAAGCCTGGGCGCCCTCTTCCACTTGAAAGCCATGTGTAGAAGAACATAAATTTGATGTAGAAGAACAGGCCAAATGTCTATAATGAAGAAGAAGAAGAAGTCAAGTTCATGAGGAACATTTATTCGATTTTTCTAGCAAAAGATAATCATATTTTCCAAAATAAAAATATTATTATTTCTTACTATAATTTCTCGAAAAATACTCTTTGCACGCTGTCTCCGAAGAGAAATTGATATAACAAAAAATGTCAATACCAATGAAATTTATACGGGACCAATCGGAAACTAATGCACACCTGTCCGCCTCCGTGGTGTAATCGTCAGTGATAGCTGACTGGCAACCCGGAGGTCTCGGATTCGATTCCCGGCTATACCCAGACATTTTTCTTTAAGTATACGGGTCTGGTAATAAAAATTAAGTGGGAGATAAATTTAACCTAATTTATCGCGCGGAGATTACCACTGCTCGAAGGCCCTAAAACCTTAGTAAATTGGATATTGAATTGTATCTGAGTTTCTGCAGATTGGCTCTAAATAAATTATGTACTTTATGTTGACTCGAGATTGATTAACTTGAATTGCTGCAATTGTTTTCATCGATGGTCTCACTACTTTATGCTTACGGTGATTTTGTTAAGGTGATTTGAGCACTTGGTAAAGTCGGAAACGGACGAGTACGTTGTGCAAAAATTAATAAAATATAAAATTTGTCACAAAACACCTATTAATTTGTGCCAATTTTGCTTAAAATTCACCTTGTGCTAGTGTGATGGCCAATCACATGACACGCACTTTCATCTGATTGGCCATCCCATCGGCACAAGGTGAATTCTGAAGGCTTTACCCTTTTCCAACGTTTAAAAAGAGTTTACATAACATACAACTGGCCCTAAAACGCCCGTCTAATGGAAGTGACACCAGTAATATCTCTGCGGTACGCTCTCCAGAATCAACAACCGCTTTTTGGAAATACAAATTAATAGATGATTGTGTAACAGAGGCCGATCTCCTTATTGGACATCTAAAGATGAGAATACGTCACATACACGGTTTCGAAACTTTCTTCTAACAATAAAGTTAATAATAAGAGAATGGAAGACAACACACTAAAAATAAACCAAGACGTTTATCAAATTTCTATTAAATTATTTATTATTCAAATTAAGCTTGAGGTGTTCATAAATATTTTAGTTTTGTTAATCATATAAATCATATAATCACATAAATCCAACCATCCATTGAATTGAAAACACACATAAATAACTTTATTCAGTTTGAATTATGATCTCATATTACGTATAGAACAATCAACAAGAATAAACATTACTAAAAATGAAAGGTAGAATTTAAAAGGAGAGAGATAGGAGAAAATAAAGAATGGGAAGTTCTTGTTCCACAGCCATTGTTTACTTTTAATGACCATGTCTGAAGTGCTTGATGCTCGATGTTATAATCACACAAACATTTTCATATACTATTTTTTGCATATTCCTTTATAGAAATGTCTGACTTTTCATTTTCAAAGATAATATTTTGTGAAAAATAATTTAAAGCCTATAATATCAATGGGCTTATTTGATATGCTTAATGTCCATAAGTTTAGAAGGTCCTTTCGCTCCGGTTTGGAGTCAACCCAGTACTGGAAATAAATAGATTTTCGAAATATGTTTTTTATATAGTTGTTAAAACATATTAAAATATAAAATTTGTTGTTAAATTTATATAAAATTTATACTAGAGCAACATAAAAATAATTTTATTTTAAAAATATATATAGAACATGAATTTAATATAAATTTAACACGAGAATTTTATACTTGTTAACATATTTCAAAAATATATAAAAAATATATTTCGAAAATCTCATGTATTCATGCAGGAAAACAAAAGTGTAAGATATTTAATATTTAATAAAATAGGTTGTAAGTATAAATGGAAAAACAATAGAATTAAAAAATAAATAGTATGCGAAAACGAATCAAATGTTTGAATTAAAAACAAATTATAAAACAAATCAGATTCGAATGCAAAAGTTTGATTTATTCAAATCAGCTGATAATAACTCTTGTATGATCTGCGATCAATGCGTTGTAGTTAAGACTGTTTATGTTTACAGTCCAAACATAGCATCTTATGTTGATTTTTTAAAGTAAATTTCTAATTAAATTCAAAGTTATATAGATAATTTTATTGCAAAAAGAAACTTGCATGTTTCAAAAAGCTAATTTTTAGTAAATCGAATGCTTTTCTACATTTGATTCAATTGCGAATCAAATGTAGGGAATTTTTGTCAAATATTGATTGAAAATAATATCTGAACTTATATATTTCTAACTTGAAATAATGATGTTAAATAAATTTTTTATAATTTTTTCTCATTAATATATAAAATAAGCGCAGTCAAAACAATTCATATTGATATGTCAATTATTCTTTGATATATTAATGAGAAAAATTATAAAAAATTTATTTAATTTTTAGTATATCCAAACGCCTCCCACTATTTTTAGTTTTTTTTTTAACTTTATCTATTCAACTAATAGTAGTAAATTCAAGAGAAAGTGTCAAGATCTTAATTTTCCATAAGACTCTGAGAAAATGTTTACACAAATTTTATTTTCAAAAATTTGCTCGCTAATGTGTGATTGAAATTTCATCAAAGCATAGATAGAGACTTAAACTATTATAAAAAATTAAGTTATACACTGAAGTGCAAAAAAATCGACCCACCAATAAAAACTTTATTAAATAGTAAAATTCTTCCAGAACTTCAATTTAACGAAAAAATTAAATAGTAAATCATTTTTTATTTTTTTACAAGGAAAGATACATTATTGAAATTATTGTTTATTGCAAGTGTACTTGCCACCTGTTGTTGACTTAGCCCTTGATTAATTAGACACTCAATTTGAATTGCTTGAACTTCAGAAATATTCATTTTGTATATTTTATTTTTCTATCAATGATAGAAATTATTCATTTTATTGATATTGATCTTTTATTAAAATTTTATTTAAATTAAAGTAATATTGAAAAAGTATGATAATTTGTAAAATTGTATCTTTTAATTTAATTTCACTTATTTTTTATAAAATTCAAAAATTATCAACAATATTTATTTAATATGTTAGTTTAAGAGTTAATGGAACAAATTATATGAATATTTGTAAAAATTTTAAAAATAGATTGCTATTTAATAAAAATTTTATTAGGGGGCCGATTTTTTGCACCGTAGTATAGTTATAATCTAATATTTTTTATTTAACATTGGCGGCAGAAGGACCTCCTTAAAGGGCTCATCCCATAAAGAAACGAATCCAAGTGAAAAACTTGGGTTCTGTTCCTGAGAGCTTACTTAGCCCCTTCAAACATGGAAATCAAATATGATTCTTTCAGAAGCCATTGCTGTTAAGTCCATGAAACAACATTCGATAAAAATTGATGCCTTTTAAATCTCACCCTGTAACAAACAGCTGAACTAAACCTCACCAATCCTATATCACTGTATCTCATATATTTCTGAGGATGAGGGGGAAGGCACTTCCGGTTGAGCATCTTATCAAGATGCTGAAACTGAAAAATAATTTTCCTTTCAAAATCATACAAATAATTTTAAAAATTTTCATTTTTCATTTTATGTAAAATTTTTGTATTTGTTACAGCAATCTGCATAAAAAGTTGCGCCCCTGGATATTGCTATCTGCCAAATCTCTGCTTGTGTGAACATGGTGTCGTCGCCTCCAACTGCCATCACACACTTCGAAAAGATAAAGGTTTCATTTTTTATATATGTATATTTCCATTAGTATTTAAATCCAGATGGTTATCACGCCTAAATTTTTTATGATTTTTTTGAATTTCACGATATATGTCCTATACACATTCTTTTCATTTGGACAAAAAAAGAAACTAATAGATAAAATTTTAAATTCGAATTACTTAAGGTAATTTTTCCCGACAATTCACACATAAAGTTTTAGTCTCGTAACCATTCTATAAATATGAACGGTGCTAAAATTTTAGGTTATGTTTTTTTATCGTGACTGTACTTTCTATATTACTATATCCTCTTTATGAATGTATCGTTTTAAAGCGATTGATCTTATATCCACTAAAAATAATCGCCCAAATATGTTTTTTTAAATTTTTTATCAAAACTACGAGGTAAATAATTTCAATATTTTTTCAAGTTACTCTGAATATATTATTCTAACAAATATTAGTTTTTCATCAAGGTGGTGAAAGTCCTTGAATGAATAATAAAAAATAATCATCATTTTCCCACTCTTTCCCAATCTACCATATATTTTTTACATAATTATATAAAAAATATCATTTTTAATTGCAATTATTTCATATTTGGTGTGGTTAAATCGTCTTCAAATTTTAACAGTGTGTTTATTATGCTTTTAATGTTTTAATGACTTATATTCCAAGTTTCGAAGACTTCCTTGAATTTTTGCATTTTGTGAAAGAACTACTTTAAATTTCTTGAAATAAAACAAAACAAAAAAATCAAATTTAAATTTCAGTTATTTGGAAAAAAAATGTTTAATATTTTTTAATTAAAATGTATATTAGTATGTATATTAGTCGATTTTTGGTTTAAAGACGAAGAGTAGAATTAAAGATATTTTCATGAAAGTAACCCCCGCCCCTTGTACATATTATTTTATTCACTTCTAAAGTATTAGAAGAGGTTTTTATTACGTTTTGTTTAAGTTATTAACTTGACCGTTTTGATTTTTAACAAACAATGCTAATTTTGATACAATTTTCAACCCTCCCCGCAGAAATCTCAATGACTGCGCCTTAACCCCCCCCCTATGAGCACCCCTGGATATTATAAAAATAAAGTGAACAAGTGCCTAGAGCACCGAGCGATGCTCGGTAACTTTTGCCTCTAAATAGCTTAATAACATGACAATTGATAAGTACACCAATTTAAAAAAATTGTTAGTGCGTTTTTGAAATCAAAAAAACTAAAAACCTTTCATGTAAATGTCAACTTCCGGTGTTCCGATTTCAAGCGAAAACTTTCTGTACCTCTTCTAGCATATATCGAGCTTAAGTTTCGAATTTCGTAACTCTGAGATTTATGCTTGCAAAACGCAGGCGGGGTACATTCTTACGTACGTAAACATCAACTTCCGGTACTTCTATTTTAGCCAAAATCTTGTGGTACTTCTTGTAGCCTCTAGATAGCTTAAGTTTCAAATTTCAAAGCTCTGCGACTTACCGAAGACGAGATATGAACGATTAAAATATTTATTTTGCGACATGACTAATTTACACCCCCTTCCTTTATTTCAATCGTATTAAAATTTATAAACGAATAATAACTCATGACACTTGATAAGTTCTTCAATTTTTAGCGAAATCGTTCGAGTCGTTCTCGAGAAACCGATTCTATATAGTATATAATATATTGGCATATACAAGAATTGAATAAGATAAATTGAATGTAGGTAATCGAATCACACGGTGTTTGATAATCAAAAAATTTATTTTCATATGCGTTGAAATAAAAATCGAATAACACTCGATTCGGAAAATCCGCTTGAGAGTGCTTCGCGATAATTTTGATTTTTTTTTTGTTGATCAAATCAGAGATAGATCAAAATGGCGGCAATAAAGAGATGATGAATAAAGTATAAAAGAGAAAAAAGATTAATAAAATTGTGACATTTAAATTTATGAATGCATTATTCTTTATATAAAATATTCCTACTAAAGTAAAACGGTAATATTGGTGTATAAATACGTAAGTCGAAATAAAATGGAAAACAAAATGTCAGCTGAAGGATGGAAGCTCGCGAGTGGTCCAGTAGAAGCGCTGCTGTGCAGCACCCCTATGATTTCTCCTAACGCCCCTAATCTAGGGGTAGTTGAGGAGTGGCTAGATGTCGAGGGTTGTCGACAACACCCGAGTGAAAGCCACGTGGTCTCTTTTTCCCCTGAGGGCGCTCACCCCATCAAGAAAAAGGAAAAGTGAATATGGTGAATGGGCCGTGGGCGAACCAAGGGGGCGGGGATTTCTCCCTCAATATTTATTTCGTAAAAGCAAATATATAGAACTTTTCCTTCGAATATTAAACATGGTAATTAATTTAAACTGCTCATTTTAATATTCATCCATAATAATGCGTTTTATCAATACTTTTTAAATATTTTTATGTAATTTAAAAAAAAAAAATATTCCAACTTTTTTAGATGCCTATAATATGCAGGGATGCACACAGGGAGGGGTTAAGACAGTTGTTTTTGTTGAGAATTTCTGTGGGGGGGGGGTTGGAAATTTGCATTGAAGGAAAGAGATAAGCAAAGTCGAGTGAAATGATTCACTTTTTCAGATGGTTTTTATTCAATAATATGTACCTCCATTAGTAGGTTAAATGCAGGGGAGTTTAAATTTCCTTTAATTTTTATATATGCTTTCTCCAAATTCGAGAAAGATATGCCTTGGCTTTCGAGAGGACCAGGTTATATATCTATTGTTTGTTCACAGCCAACGAGGTTTGTAAAATCTCGCCGCGAATAAATTGTAGAAGTCTATTCCACTAAACAATCGATATCAAATGTCATCCTCTGATTGGACGCTTCAGTTCTTACTATATATATAACTCGTTCGAACTCTTAAGTTAGTCCATCTGCAAGGATGGATGTCCAGGAAAGAAATGAAAATTCTGGTACATTTCTCTTTATCAAAAACTATATTTTTTGAATATAGCTATTGAACGTGTGTTGACAAAACCAAAAGATAAAATGAAAACAAGAAAATTGGCTTAGATTGTAGGTATATATCGTAGAATATATATACACTTTATAACTAAATACTTAAACTTTTAGACATATAATATATTTTATTATATGTCTAATTACAAAATGAATAGTTTCAGTGGTGGTGAAGGGCAGCCTCTGAATTATCTCGGAGAGATGAATAAGTGTTCTTTTGTCTCAGAACCAATGATGAATGCTTTTTGATGTAGGGGTGTGCCAAAACTGCAGCAGTGTATAAACCTGCAGTGTTTTATTTTAAGGAACCTTTCAGAGAATTGATTGTACCTTCAATAATAATAAGAAACAAATACAAATAGATTATTATTAATTAGAGACCTTTTAATATATATTAGCACAATAAAGAGAAAACGGGTTTACTAACCTTCAAGTCACTTTTAACGATATGCTTGCTTATTTCAACAAACTAACTTTTATTTAGTTATTAAACTAAATATTTATTGACTATGACGAAAATTATAGTCGAATGAATATACCAGCGTAAAAATGTGGTTCGATATTTATTGAGATGTTGACTCGAAGAAATTTGAAATAAGAAGAATGGCGTAATACGATATCAAAAGGAAGTTGGGTTCGAAAAGGATGCGTGTTAGGGTGTTTCTAGGGCACAAAAATCCCTAGTGCCGAGAAACCGAATTGGCGTGGATTTTGAATTTTCTATATGATTACTTATATTTAACCATACTGCCACCTCTTCGAAATAAATAACTAACGATTATTTATTTTTCGAGAGTGTCCAGCGGGTATCTGTAAGTAAAGGGGCATATTGAACTGCTTGAGGATCATCAGTAAGCTTCAAAAAAAGAAGTCGTAAATTTCTTTTAGCTCTTTGTGACACCCAACGAAATTTGTTCCACAATCGGAGAAGACTTGTTGTGGACAACCAGGTGGAGAAATGAATCGATCAAGTTAACAAAAAAATTCGGTTGATAATGAAAGATATTCTAAATGTATGGCTTGAGTTGAAAAGCGCAATACCTTAAATCGATGATATATCGTGCATTCATGAGTGATGCGACGAATAATATTCCTTAATCTCGGAATCCAATAATGATTTCGAATATAAACTGCTAGAGTTAGAAAAATCTGCGTATTTAAATTGATAATGTGCTTGCCGCACAATGAATGTAGACAAATTACATTGATAAGCAATCCTAATAGGGTATTTATGTTAGTGTTGTATGACAGCGACGAATGTGTCAATCTTTTAATTTAGATTTTTGTCGAAGAATGAATTCAATGATTTTAAATTAGAATTGTTTGATATTGATTTCGAATTTTTCAATAATTTGTATTATAATGAGAAATGTTCTTTTTGTCTTAGAAAGATTGCAAAAGTTTCTAAGGGACTGGAATTTTTCAAATTTTCTTTAAATGATGGTTCATGGAAAGGTCCTTGTAACCATAATTTATTATTAAAAAGTTTCGAAATTGAAATTTCTCTAGATACTATATCAACTGGATTAATTGAAGTATTAACATATTTCCAAATAACTTCTGGAATAAGTGAATTTATATCATGAACTCTGTTCGCGACAAATGTTTTGAATTGAAGATTTTTCGATTTGATCTATGACAAGCTATTTGCGAGTCCGAATAAAAATTAGACATTATTTAATTGGAATAATTGGGTTGTAAAATTGATACGATGTCATTATTAGATGAAAACTTAGATGCTCAAGATGTGCAATTGTAATGAAATATAAAGGCGATAGCTTTGACTTTGCAAATATTAGATATATGGAATATCAAATGATGGAAAATACGGCGAATGCGTATACTTAAAAGTATGCTTTTAGTTAGTGTAACAGATGATGGTGGTTCGAATTTAAACGATAAATCTATGGTGAATCAATGCTCCAATTTATACTTAAGGTGGTGGATGAATATAAGAGAGTTAATAACGAAGCTTTTTAAAAGAACGATTGTGAAAATATTAGTAGATATTTGTCTGAAATAACTATCATACTTTCCAATATGCTATACCCATTAAGTTTGGAGATTTCAAATTAAATTATTGATTATTGTTTATTGTATTTATATGAATAGTGATTTATAATGAAAATCATAGAAATTTTATTAATGGATCAAACATTTATTACTTAATTGAATCTTTTTTCTCAATGAACAATTTTGAAACTGTAGTTTAAACAAAATTTTAAACTATATTATCTTAAAAAATAAATAAACAAAGATTTTCAATTGATTATAAGTTTTTCAACAAAATTTTATTATATATTTAAAGTGTGTGATTTTAAATTGTTTAGGTACGTTGATCTATTTATAAAAGAGTAGTTAGAGCGTTTAAAATTCAAGGTTTTTCAAAAAAACTGTAATAAGATATATACCTATAAGACTTAAAATTGTTTAGATTGTTCCATTTATAAAAGAGTATTCAGACTGTTTAAAAAATACAAGTTTTATAGAAAACTGTATTAAGCTATATATGACTTTAATTTGATTAGTTTGATCCGTTGATAAAAGAGTATTTAGACAGTTTCTTAAATTTTAATTAACGATTTGTCTAAAAGATTTTATACAATAAAACAATAAGTTATCGAGAAGATATACTATATTTGAAAAAAGTGATTTCTTTAAATTAATTTTCTGTTACCTGCTGAAGAACATGAAATTGAGAGATTTGATTTAATTGCAAAATCTTTAGTGTTATTGAAGCTTTAAAATTTATATTGTTTACAAATTGTTAAATGTTAAATACTTTATAATTCCTTTTGAATAAGAGTATTTAAGTGAAATTGCAAAAATGTGTATAGGTTGAAGTAATCAAATATTCAAAATTTATATTGTTTATAAATTGTTAAATGTTAAATACTTTATAATTCCTTTTGAATAAGAGTATTTAAGTGAAATTGCAAAAAATGTTATATTAGTTTTAATGATGTCAAAGATTTTAAAATTGTATTGTTTATAAATTGTATGATATTTAATCCTGCACTATTAAATCGTTTAGAAAGATATAAAAGTTTTCAAATTTATATTATTTATAAATTGAGTGTTAAAATGCTTTATAATTATTCCCTTTGAATAAGAGCATTTACGTTAATTGCAAAAATTAAAAATGAGTTTAAGTGTTATAAAAGATTTAAAAATTTTAAATTATTTATATATTGAATATTAAATGCTTTATAATTGCTTTTGAATAAGAGCATTCAATTTAAATTGCGAAATTTATATTAGTTTAAGTGATAAAAGATTTAAAATTTTATATGTTATTTATAAATTGAATATTAAATGCCTTATAATTCCTTTTGAACAAGAACATTTACTTTAATTGCAAAACTGTAAATGAGTTTAATTGATATAAAAGATTTAAAATTTATATTATGAATTAAATGTTATTTAATTTCGCAAGTTTTACTTGTTTAGAAGAGATGTAACTATTTAGAATTTATAATATTCATGAATTGAAAACTATTCAATTTGCAAGATTATAATTGTATAGAAAAATATAAACATTTTCGAATTTACAATATTTATAAATTGAACACTATTCAATTTGCAAGATTCAAATTGATCAGAAAAAAAACATTTTTGAACTTTATAATATTTTTAAATTGAGTTTTATTTTTGTACATTTTGTCTTTGAATAAGACCATTTAATTGAGTGTTTGTACCTATATTTTAGTCATTAGAATCTTTAATCCGAATTAAATAAACTATTTTTAAATTAACTGGATTAATTTGACTATAAAATTTAATTGAGAATGTTGGTGAATAACCGCGTGCTTCAAAAGTTTTAGATTTTGCAAATAGATCCTTATAATGCCTATCATTTTTTGGGAGTATTTTTCTGCTGAGAGATATATTTTCTAATTCCCATTGTTTGGAAATTAAAACTTGAGGTGAATTTTTCCCTGTTACTCCTGAATGTATTACAGGAGCTAACGCTGATTTGTAATTGCTTAATAAGATGTGATCTAGAGTTGTGGCTATGGGGATATGAGTACCCGTAAGGAAATCAATCTTATTATGCCTAAAAAGACTATCAAATGCTAATGCTCCCCCAAGGATGATTTCTATTTGACTGCTTACTTTATGGGTGGGATCAGCTAAATGAAGATCTTGAATATGTGAAATGGATTGCTTCGCTTTGGAAGCCATTTGTGCATGAGCACCTATATTGTCAATTGAATTATTTTTTATTTGACCATTAAGAATTTTCGCGCAAACCTCGCTAACTCGTGGGTATTGACTACCACTGTGTATTTTAGCGGGAAATTCGCTCCCGGCATCATCAATTTCACTAACTAAAGCAGTGACTTGGACATTGGAAGTTTGAGGGTTGGCGGATATTGTAGAGGTTGAAGGCGTAGTAGATAGGTTAGGAGATAGGCAAGGGTTACCTGTATTGATAATCGTATTATTTATCATTCCATGACCTGCCATTAAAAGTGACCTGAGGCGTTTCGACGTTTTTCTCGCTGCACTGTACATTATTTCGGATTCCGACTCTGAAAGGTCTTCAATGCGGAGTTTTAGTTTCTGGATTTCTGCTTTCTTTTCCTTTAATTCAGAATAAAGAAAGTTAAGATTATTTTTATTAGAATTACTGTTTATTTCTAAACTTATCTCTTCTACTTCCTTCTGAATGAAGTCGAGAGCTTTTTTATTCTATTCATTTCCTTAGACATCCTAAAGATACAAAGAACAAAACTAGGAGAGTTCAATCAGCTATATATATCTATGATCGATAATCTAATCAATCTGGCTCTTGGAGGACCATTTAATGGATAAATGCGGGGTTTAAATTTACTTTAATTTTTTATATGCTTTCTCCAAATTTGAGAAAGATATAGAGAAAAACGAAGGACCAGGTTATATATCTATTGTTTAGCTTACCAACGAGGTTGTAAATCTCGCCGCGAATAAATTGTAAGTCTATTCCACTAAACAATCGATATCAAATATATCTTCGATAGGACGCTAGTTCTTACTATATATATAACTGTTCGAAATCCTAAATTAGTATCTTTAAGGATGGATGTCTATAGGAAAAGAAATGAAAGATAAATTTCTCTTTAACAAAAACTATATTTTTTTAATGTAAACTAATGAATGTGTTGATAAAACCAAAAGATAAAACAGAAAACAAAAAGAAAATTAACTTAGATTGTAGGTATATATACGTAGATATATATACATACACTTTTATAACTAAATACTTAAACTTTTTTAGACATATAATATATTTTATTATATGTCTAATTACAAAAATGAATGGTTTCAGTGGTGGTAAAGGGCAGCCTCTGAATTATCTCGGAGAGATGAATAAGTGTTCTTTTGTCCTCAGGACTCAATGATGAATTCTTTTTGATGTAGGGGTGTGCCAAAACTGCAGCAGTGTATAAACCTGCGAGTGTTTTATTTGCTAGGAACCTTTCAGAAGAATTGATTGTACCTTCTTCAATAATATTAAGAAACAAATACAAATAGATTATTGACTAATTAGAGGACACTTTTAATATATATTAGCACAATAAAGAAAGCGGGTTTACTAACCTTCAAGTCACTACCCAACGATATGCTTTGCTTATTTCAACAAACTAACTTTTATTTAGTTATTAAACTAAATATTTATTGACTATGACGAAAATTATAGTCGAATGAATATACCGGCGTAAAATGTGGTTCGATATTTATTGAGATGTTGACTCGAAGAAGTTTTGAAATAAGAAGAATGGCGTAATGCGATATCAAAAGGAAGTTGGGTTCGAAAAGGATGCGTGTTAGGGTGTTTCTGGGAGCGCAAAAATCCACTTGCGCACGAGAAACCGAATTGGCGTTGGATTTCGAATTTTCTCTATGATTACTTATATTTAACCAATTATTATATTTAATGCATACAAAAATTAATTTTGAATCTTGAATTCTAATCAAAATAGAAGGATTAGTGAAAGTCCAATGATTCACCCAACACATAGCTATTTTATACGAGTATAAGCACCTAATTATAAAAAAATAAACCCGACTTCAAAAAAATTAAATGCAAAAAATAAAATAATAAGAACTCAAAAATAAAATATATAATGCACTAAAAGGTATAAGATAATTATCTAATTTAGTTACAAATAAACGACGAAATTTTTACATGAAATCACTTTTTGAAGTCGGTGCCAAACATATAATTTTATGAATCGCACTCACGGAACTTACTTAGTACGTTTGGCGGGTAAGCTCGCTTTATATAGTTTGTTTAGCACCGACTTCAAAAGTGATTCCATTAAAAAATTTCGTCGTTTATTTGTAACTAAATTAGATAATTATTTTATTCCTTTATTGCATTTTATATTTTATTTTTGAGTTCTTATAATTTTATTTGTTGCATTTAATTTTTTGAAGTCGGTTTTATTTTTTTTTTATAATAATTATTTTTATTTTTCTCTTTTTTTAATGATCTTATTAATAGTAACTTAATATGTACTATATGCATCTCGTAAGAGAAAGCGTCGGGCGAATGAATCAGAAAATGATAATAAAATTCAATTCATAAATGTAGAAATTCTCTCAGAAACGTTTCCGAGTTTTAAAAGTTTTTAATTTCAACAAAAGGTAATAAAAACTTCTTTTAATTCTTTAGAAATGAATAAAATATAATGTGCATGGGGAGGGGGGTTCACTTTTTACTAAATGCAAAAATGAACCTATTTTATTTCCAAAATGTCGAAAGATCGAGAACTAGCTAATAAATTTATCATAACACAACTATTTTTATTCTTTTTATGAAAACTATAAGTATACTAGTTGAAAAGATTTTTTCTAATTCCCTTTTTTGTTAAAACTTAAATATGATTGGCAGTTGTCTGTAGCGATCGCCTATTTTCGATTTTTTCGTCTAAAAGTTCCCAGCCAGAAGGATAAGAGTTTTTACCATAGATCAATCATATTTTTGTTTAGACAAGGGTATGGAATACAACAAATGAGGAGTTAAAAGAAATTCACCCCAAAGAAAAGAGTGGGCGTGCCCGACGTTCGTACGCCACGTGTTGCTTCCTTTGTATTTGATTCGATCGCGAATCGAATGCAGAGGAATTTTGTCAAATATTAAGTGAAAATTCGCGATCGAATCAAATACAGGAAACTTATGATTAATTAATGGCAAACACCTAACACACGTGTTAACAGATCGGGCGCTCTGGACTGGGAGATTGAATAAATAACATCTAAGATTTCAAATTCATTTGGTGATCCATATCAGTGTTTGATATAAAAAGTATCATGTGGGCCAATCAGTGAAATGATGCTGGATTATAGCCAAATGGATCACATCTTTTCATTCTCTCTTGGACCAGACTTAAGACTCAGCAGACTCCAATAGCTTCAACCAGCAGTAGTCTCGCGATATATATCTTGTTTAAAAAGCGCGATCAAAAACAATTTCGTTAATGTGTTAATTATTCTTTGATATATGTAGGGTGCGGGGTTTCGCCCTCTTGGCTCATAAGGGTTAATAACTTACACGTATTTATGATTATATATATATATATTTATTTACAAAAGGGGGGTTATACATTTTCGTGTCTGAGGGTCATCGTGAAAACATCGTAATACATCATCTTATAACTATCATCGTACAACTGCTATCAAATCGACAAACTAACACATCGACAAGCATGTCATCTTAAGCGCCGCTGGCTTTCAACTATAAACTTCCAGCCGTTGTCAACTTACCCTCAGCAGCAACACATACACATACACACATGCATCATGAGTGTCAGCCGACACATGTTGTCATAATATTATTTATTACAGAATGCTTTTCAGCCGGGCCCGGAACCCAGAAGACGGCCTTTAGAATGGACAACGGGCCGCAATCTCCTGACCGGGCACGTGCCAACCATATGCTCTTAATAAAACAGAAATCAAGAAAATTCACTTAATTAATTTCCCACATATATTAATGAGAAAATTAACTTCACTATTTTAAGTTAGAAATATATAAATTCGGATATTATTTTCACTTAATATTTGACAAAAATCATCTGCATTCGATTCGCGATCGAATCAAATACAACCTAAAATCGTGTACACCTACTTCCACTTCCACTTCAACTTTCATTTCCAGGTAGAAGACAATAGATTTCAATAGATTATCTAATCTAATGAATTCCAAAGTAATCCCAAATAATTCCAAAGACGGTGTACACCTAATTCCAATCGCGGTTCACCCCTCGGGGAGAGCCAACTCTCAATAAAAACCAGGCGGTTTTGCTACACTCAGATCAACCTTAAAGTTTACACCTATATCTTTACTTGGCTGCTAAGCAAACAAAATAAGTGTAATTTTAAAAAAATTTAATAAAATAATTTTTTTATTAAAAATAGCCTTGCCAGGATATGGCACGAGTAGATTAAATGGACTCTAGTCTAGAGAGGCTCTAGAAGAAAATCAATTGGCTAATTTAGTAAAAATATTTAACTTAAGAATAAAAATCGTAAAGGAAAAGAAAATAATTTGAAAAACTTGTCTGAGCATGTGAGCGGGATAAGGAGAAAATATATGTCTGCGCACCTCCTATCGATAATTTCGATAAAGAGATAAATCGGATCCAATTTCCGGTTTTTTAAATCCGATTTCCAACTATTAAGGCCATCGGTTCCTTCCACCTAGAATTTACAAAATGAAATTAACTTTTTTCATCTCTTAGATACAAGCTCTCAAAGAGTCAGAACCCATACAGGCAATCGCAATACTTCCACATTATTTTCTATGAATATAAATGTGAAAGCAAATAAGAGAGATTCATTCCCTATAAGTTTTCAAGACAAGAAAATATTTTTTCTGTTATTCATAAACTTAAAATTAAGCGATCCATTTTAATTTATTCGCCCTCCTCTCGAGGTTAGTTTTTTATTTATTTCTTTAGAGCTTTGTGGAGGAATTATGAATGATCTGCTAGGGGCAGTGTTGTCAGTTGTGAGGGGGTCGCGGGGAAGTACCGACCGTCCCCGAATACTGCCGAGTGAATCCCACGTGCTTGTCCCTGCTCATCCGCGCATCTCCCTTAATAAAAAGTGAAAGCAAATTCCGAAGAAGCACGTGCGCGAGGACATTGCCCCTTCACTATTTATTTAGGGGCGACAAATAAGATGTTTTTCCAATCAAATAGAGAGATAATTCATCGATAATCGCCTCAGAAGTTGTGGAGAGCCCCTCCCGGGGGACTCGGCGAATTTATTTTCTGATTTTTTTTTAATTAGGCACTGAAAATTTCGGAAATTCGTTGACTCAAATAATTAAACAAATTGTACTTGTAAATATAGAAAAATAAAGAAAATATATAAGTAGGTTATAATGAAAGGAAGTCCATAAATTATTTAATTTTATTCAAATTCTACGTTTCGGAGACTTTTTTCCTCCCTCTTGAGGATGTATTGAATAGTTATCATAATGTTGGAAAATATTGTAATATTGTTGCTATCACTGAAAGGAGAGACAAATGGGAATCGAGTTATACTCACCCATCAATAACTATCCAATACCCTGAAGAAGGAGAGAAAAAAAGTCTTTGAAACGTCGGAAATTGAATAAAATTAAATAATTCATGGACTGCCTTTAATTATAACCTACTTATTTTCGCTTACCAATCCGTCTTTCTAAGAAAATAAATAAAATTAAAAAAAAGGAAAATATATTTTTGGGAAAGATTGAATTTTATATGGTGTCAAAGATAAAAAAATATTTTTTATCATAGTGTCTGAGACGAGGATGAACCGCGATTGGAATTAGGTGTACACGTCTTTGGAATTATGTGGAATTATTTTGGAATTCATTAGATAATGCCCTTTCATCTATTGTCTTCTACTTGGAAATGAAAGTGGAAGTAGGTGTACACGATATTAGGTCGCGGTTCACCCCTCGGTGTGAGATATCTCTGTAAATATTATGACACTCACTAATTTTTATTAGAGAGAATGGCTATGTGGTTAAATTTGAAAAATGAAATTTTAATAACTTGATTTAATTGAAATGATAGACATTATTAGCTGGCTTTTTACTTTATCCAATGCGAAGCATGGGTAAAAGTATAGTAATCGGTCGCGTGGCAAGCGCGACTTCAAAGAGTCCTCAGGTAAAGACTACGGAACCCATGGACTCAATTAAGGTCACAAATTGTAGTATTCAATTAGATTGAATTTTAGCACGTGACGATTTTGCTAAAAATTACCTGGGGTCTCGTCGAGAAGCCAAAAAGTGCCATTTTTTTGGAAGTGCGTGCGGATGGATGGATGAATGGATGGATGGATGGATGTTATCGTTTTTTTCGCCCACGATTTTTTCCACACCTTTGCACCGAGTGAAATGAAATTGAAAATCTATCATTATTTTAACTAAATGAAGCGCTGATTAGTTTTTGGTACATATCGGCCCACAAACATTAGTACTTTATTTCAGTACTTTTTTAGTTTTTTCTAAATATCTTGAAAATGAATTAACCAATTTTGATGAAATTTAATATCCTAATTAAGTATCTTGGGGACAACAAAAAAGGTTAAATAAAGTTTTTAGTAAAAGTATATTTTAAAGTACTTTACTCTAGAGTAAGATAGATGTTGTATGTTGTATTAAAAATATTTTCTTGTTATAATATCTAGGTTTAGATATTATAAGACTTAACAAATTGAGATATATTATTTTGCTTTTGCTATCAATAATCTGCATAAAATTCTGATCAATTTAAGGTGAGCATGAAATATCTGCACCATAGCGTTTAATTAAAAAAAAAAATCATAGAAATGAGCATTTTAATATACACTCACCGGCAAAATGTCCGCCCCCGTGGTGTAATGGTCAGAGTAACTGACTGGCAACCCGGAGGTCTCGGGTTCGATTCCCGGCTATACCCAGACATTTTTCCTGTAAGTATAGGGTCTGGTAATAAAAATTAAGTGGGAGATAAATGTAACCGAATTTATCGCGCGGAGAATTTACCACTGCTCGAAGCCCCTAAAACCTTAGTAAATTGGATATTAAATTGTATCTAAGTTTCTGAGATTGGCTCGTGATCCCGGCTTCTTTTCCTTCTACTCTGTTCTTTTCACGATGGAGGGGCCAGCCCATACAGGCCTTTAAGGGATCCACCTTCTGGTGTATCTCCTTCTCACATCAAAATCATTAAAAAAAAAAAAAAAAAAAGATGTGATAATTGTTTATTCCTCAAGTATTAGATGAGAATCGATTGCTATTTTTGATTTTAAGTCGATTCTTCCATGTCTTCACCAATATATTAATAACCGAAACGTCGAAATTCCAATGTAGAATGGTTATTCCTCGACTTTTAAATGAGAATCGATCATTATTTTTGACTTAAAGTCAACATGAACTGCAAATTGCAAGTGATATCTGATTAATAATAAAGGAATAAACATATTAATATTTCAAGTGAATTTGGATAAAGTTTAGCAACGATCCGTTTCAGTTTATTTTGGCTTGGATTTACTCTTCCAGGTTGTTAATACAAACAACCCTTCTGACCTGTAGCTAGAGGACATTTTTCCATTAGAATCGATCTCTTCTATCTAATATTAAATTGTAAGTTTTTTTGCCGAGAGTAGCAGAATTTTTATATATTGATGGAGACAATAAAAGAGTGTCTTCTGCTGGAATTATAAATTCCTGTGAATCAATTGTAATAGACTGTTGAAGATAACACAGCTCTCGAAACTATAGTTTCGCTATAAATACAATTTATAATCCCATCAGAAGACACACTCTTTTATTGTCTCCTTTAATCTACTAATATTTCCAAAAATTTTATTATTATTTTTTAATGTATAATGATCATTTGCAGCTGGTGGAGGGATGTTTTCTTTGGAACATAGTCCTTCCGGGGGAGATAAAAAGAATGACCAGGAAGACGGTTGTGGAAGACTCTGTCTTCATGGAGGCCGCTGCATTGGCAACAAATGTCACTGTCCGAGTGGCTATACAGGAGCGTTCTGTGAAGAATGTAAGCGATCAACAAATTATTTTTACTTTGCTTGAATCATTAAATTGATCTTTTATCTTTCAGCCATCTGTACAGAGCCTTGTTTGAATGGAGGAATGTGCAATGAAAACGGAAGATGCAGTTGTATCTACGGCTTTGGAGGACGACGTTGCGAAATAGGTCCGTAATTCAATCGCTCAATTGAATCTATATCAATAAGTGTTTTAGAATTACATTTCATTATATTTGATTTATTTTTAAAGATGTACCTACCTATAACTTTTAAAGAGATTGGTGTTGGTTCTAGATCAGTGGTTCCCAACCTTTTGTGGCCCATCGCCCCTTTCTGGAGGTTGACTAAGACCTATCGCCCTCTTTTCATTTTGATTGTATGCCTAATTTTAATTTGAAGTAAAGTGTAAATAATAAAGCAGTTTGATTATTTTCAACAATTTTATTACCGTATATAAAAACAACCAAAGCAGTTTTATCCGGTCACTCTTAAAACAATCGAATTCATAAAATTTTTAAAAATTTCTGAAATTTTTTTGTCTATAAAATCTTTAAACGTCTCTATCTCCGTAAAATAATGGTCTGAGCGCCTTAAAACAATCGAATTAATAAAATTTCTAGAAATTATTTTGTCTTTAAAATCTTTAAACGTCTCTATCTCCCTAAATAATGGTCTGAGGGCCTTTAAATAATCGAATTCATAAAATTATAAAATTCTATCTCCTTAAATAATGGTCTGAGAGCCTTAAATAAAATGGAAAAAAAAATTAAAAATTTTTACAGATTTTTTCAAGAACAAAGAATTGAAATAATTATTTTTAATTTTTTCCCCCTTTGAATACTCATCTCCCCCCACTTATTTATTGCCCCCCTGATAACCCAAATCGTCCCCTGGTTGGGAAACACTGTTCTAGATGAAACATTTTAATATAATAATAAAACTTGAGCAAAGATGCGAGGTAGGTTTCACAAAAAAAGAAATAAAACAAAATTGAGTTTTAAATTCGATATATTTCGGGGGTCAGCCCATCTTTTGTTGAAAATATTAATTCTTAGTACACTTTCTCCTCCTCCCCCTACCTTCCCCTCATCACATATATTTCTAAAAATTGTTATTTGTAAAATTATTTTTCCAATTTATAATCAGTTTTCTCTGAATCCTGAAGATGGGTTCACCCCCGAAATATATCGAATTCAAAACTCAATTTTGTTTTATTTCTTTTTTTCTGAATACCTACCTCGCATCTTAATCAAGTTTTATTATTATATGTACCTACCTATTCTCGAATCGCGAAACATAACACCATTCATAATGATTCTTTTTATTTTGTTTAAAACTGACTTTTATACATTTGCAAATGAGGAAACGTGTCTAAAGAGTTTTCTGAACTCACTCATTTCATTTAAAATTTTTCTCGAATTTTTAAATTTTTTTATCTATCATAATAATACATATTTTTATAATTTTCAATTCATAAAACAAAGTATTCAATTTTAACTGAAAGTAATGGAAGTCAGCCCAGGTGTAGGGAGGAAAGAAAATATTAACACATATCCAAATAAGGTGTAATTTATTGGATTCTTTCCTCTTTTCCTTTCAAACCGACGTTTCGGAGAATTCTTCCCTCCCTTCAGGGTTTCAAGCGGTTAATGAAGGAAGAAAACAAAATGTTTCCTTCCTCTCTCTACAACAGTGTTTAAAATTTTCTTTTTCCTTAGCAGAGGCATTCTTAATTAAGAAAAAAAATTGGTTTTCTATTTCAATGCTTCTGCTAAGGAAGAATAAAGTTTTAAACACTGAAGTGGAGAGAGGAAGGAAACATTTTGTTTTCTTCCTTCATTAATCTTTTGAAACCCTGTAGAAGGAGGGAAGAATCCTCCGAAACGTCGGTTTGAAAGGAAAGGAGGAAGGATTCCAATAAATTACACCTTATTTGGATATGTGTTAATTTTTCTTTCTTCACCACCCCTGGGCTGCCTTCCATTACTTTCAGTTAAAATTTCTACCAGTCCGTCTCTCTCCAGAGAAAATTTCGTGCAAATAATTATTCAATATTTTAATTATGATAGTTATATAATAATATTTAATATTTTAATTAAATAATCTATTAATATTAAAATATTTATACACACACACTCATTTAATAATAATTTAAATATCTTGTAATGTGCCATTTCATAATTTCGAATAAAAATATCTTTTGTGAACTCCTTGCTTATAGGCCACCAGAACTCCACACTTTCAAGTTTAGCTGTGTTGTTTCTATTCAGCTTAGGTCTAGCTATCAAAATAGTATATGGGGACCAAGAAGAAGACGCCCTGAAATAGAAATGACAAAAAGTTGACAAATATAATTAAATATTTAGATTGCTATTCTGCTGTGCTTTATATAGCATGTTTGGTTTATGTCGCTCAAATTTTGCCATGTCCACGATCAGATTATAAGAAAACCTATTTGAAAAAACATTAAACAACTATTGAACAGAACAGGAATGGAACAGAGTGTCATAATGAAAAAGAAATGAGGTTGTCCTCTGCTTGATGCAGATAAAAATATAAACATATCAGTGACGTGCGGTCCATGGATGCTGTGGATGAGAGCATTCCTAAAATTTCAAACATTTATAGTATTTTCATACCGTGTCATAAAAAATCTAATGTTAAATTTGAAAAATGACAAAATGATGCCCTATTCGACGAAATTCGCAAAAAAAAAGGGAAGATTAAAATAAAATTTCAAAAAATAAAGAGTAGTTTTTTGTTCAGCATCCTCTCGCTGAAAAGTCACCAAACGCCACTGAAACATACATATATATATATATATATATATATATATATAATAATAATAGTGTCTTTATTTGCAGACAAATATATACATTTTTAAGACAATTTATTCCTTGGCTCTTGGACTGTCTGGATAGATTCCGAATTAAACAGAATAAATTATATATATGAATATTCATTTTTTTTACTAAACATATACTAGATATATCTTGATTGAGGAATTCAATTATTAAATTAATTTCAACTGTGAATATAATATCCATATAGAAGATTGTTTGGAGGAATTGTATATTAGTGTAGGGATATATATGTTGCAATTAAAAACCTGTTTTTAGTAAGAACGCGTTCTTACTAGTTAAAACGCGTTTCACTGAATACCTTTGTGGCAACTAGAATTCACTGATGCTAGATGAGTTTGGTTCAAAGGTCTAGAATCTTCATTTTTGACCTTCCGCCTCATTTTGGGTGTTTATTTTCAAAAAATTTTAAACGAAAATGTCAAAAATAGTGATTTTTTTGAAAAAATAACAATTTTTGACATTTTCACATATATATATATATATAATTTATGTGTTTAAGACTTTAGTTTCGAAGGGTTGACCTTCATCATCAGTCTTTTTAATTAGAAATATTTACGAATTCGTCTGTTCAGTGACCTGCTTACTACTACGACAAAAGGAATCTTATCTAAATTCAATCGAACCCATGAGAAATATCAGATAAAATATTTTTAATTAAAAAGACTGATGATGGAGGTCAAACCTTCGAAACTATAGTCTCTAACAAATAAATTATATATATATATAATAAAAAAATACAAATCTTTATAAAACAAACTTGAAACGTTTATTTTGAAACTAGACGTTTCAGGAGAAATCCTCCCTTATATATATATATATATATATATATATATATATTAGGGTGGCCCTTATTTTTGGTATTTTCGAATTTTTACGCTGGCAGAGGCTCATATGGTTTGAAATAAATAAAAAAAAATATCTTCCAAGTTTCAAGTCCCTATCTCAATTTTAACCTGTGCCTCAGAGCGATGCAAGTTTCCCATCTAAATAACATGGGGTTTTTGGCATTGAACGATCAATTTTTTTATTCCGGCCAAAGTAATATTTCAAAAAATTTAAATCTCTGTAAACTTTACCCTTATAATAGTAGCTATCCTTCAGAGTTTTTTCAGATTTTTAGTTATTATAATTTTGGAGTTACAGCTAGATAAAATACTGCCATATCTTAGTGTTAGTAAGTTAGAGACTCCAAAATTATAATAGATAAAAATCTGTAAAAATTCTGAAGGGTAGCTACTATTATGAGGATAAAATCTATCAGATTTTTAAACCATTTCTTTGGCCCGAATAAAAAATTGATCGCTCAATGCCAAAAACCCCATGTTTTTTTTCCACCCTCTTGGCCTCGGGAACTAGTGCCCATTTAGCCAGTCTTCTCAGATTCACGAAGTGTTGGTGTATTACAAAATTTATAAATAAATAGTTATCAATGAATTAAAATTGAAAGCCAATGGATATTATGTGCTTAATAACAATATCTGAAATTGGACCTCTTTGGCATAAAGATGCCAATAGAATCTCCGCGCATGTGGGGAGATCATTTTTAACCCCATGTTATTTAAATGGGAATCTTACATCGCTCTGAGGCACAGGGTAAAATTGAGATAGGGTCTTGAAACTTTTGGGATGTTTTTATTTTTATTTATTTCGAACCATATGAGCCTCTGCCAGCGTAAAAGATTCAAAAATACCCAAGATAAGGGCCACCCTAATATATTTATTTATTTATTTATTTCAACGGCTAATGCCTGATAATACATACATTATATTATTACATACATACATTATAATAGCTTATAAATAAGGTAATAACAATAACAAAACCAAAACATCACATTAAAATAACTCATAAAATCTAGCCAATACTAATATTAGGTCATAATAACAATATACAATATAATGTTCACTCATAGATTAATGTTAGCTTTTTGAGAAAAATTGCAGCTCTGTTAATACTTCAATAGAGAAATCCAGAGGATTATCCAGTCGTTGTGCCAAATTATTGTAACATTGAGATAGTCTGAATACAGGATTTTCTTCAGAGTGCCTACTGCAAGGCATCTCTGGATCAAAATGGTAATCTGTTTCTTAATATATAATTTGAACTGTGTATAGGAAACAAGTGTTGAAGTTCTGAACATTTCACCTGGTTGGACTTAATCTATATATATATATATATATATATATTACATACATATTTATATTTGGTACATATATGTATATGTTTATTCGTATCAAGCAGAAGACAACCTCATTGATTTCTCTTTATGAATCAACAACTCTTCTACCCTCAAAACATAATCTTTTTAATTAGGCACATAGTGGGACTGATGCATAAATAGTGACTCCTGGTTCGGCAACCCATTGATAAGCATTTGCTCTTTTGTTTTCAATGTGTGATTTTGTTAAAGATCTAAGGATCGGGCCCTGCTTCACCAAAGTGAAGAACGACCAATGCCTGAGTCAGCTTCCAGGCGTGGTGTGCACCAAACAGCTCTGCTGCGCCACCGTTGGCAAAGCTTGGGGTCATCCCTGTGAGAAATGCCCTACGAGGCTCGACTGCGAAGAGGGTCACATCAGGAACAGACACACTGGCCAATGCGACGGTAAGCTCTTCAGGCTATTATTACTATTACTATTACGCACTAATCTTTCTTAATGATATCTTTACAGCGATGCCTCACATCCCATGATAAAAAATACTTTTCATTTTCAACTCCATAAAAATTCCACCACATTCTAAAATAATCATGAGATTAAAATATTTTGATTTTGAGGGAAATTACCCATACATAATTTAGAAATTTCAATATTATAATTTCTTTAGGTTATAAACTACAATCTTCTCACAAACGAACGACACACGAACAGACAGACAAATATACAAAGCGACACTAATGGAGTTTTGTTTTACTTTTGAACGGAACCCAAAAATTGAAAAAAGCCAATTAAAGAAACTTAATATTCAGAATTGTTTTCTAACATGTAGGTACAAGTAGGAATTTCAATTAGGAATCCAGTTTAGTTTAATTAATGATTTTAAGAGAAATCTTTAATTTGAGAACTAAAATTTTCCTGGAATGACTGGAAAGTAACAATCAAAATTTATATTTAGAAATATTCTTCTATGATTCAATTATTATTCATTGGAGTGTAGAACTTATCAAAAATCGTTTTCCAAGTCGTTTTGGCTTATCTTTCGGAAAACTGTACTTATAGTAAATGTTAAAAGGAAAATTAGATAGAGAACCAAAAGTTAGTAATAATTTTGGGGTTGTCTAACATTTCAATTATTATAAATAATTAAAAAAATATTGAAATCCCCAAAATATTAAGGGTTATTTGTAATACAAATAAAATTAATTTAATATTTTTTGTTTCCTGATATTATTGACCAGGAGGAAAGATCCTTCGAAACAACTATTTTTAAAAGAGTTAAAATGACCTTCCAATAAATTATTTTATTCGTAAATTAAACTTTTTGTTATCCTTCAGCTGCCTTACCAAAAATCTCAAGGAATTTCTATCAGTCCGCCTCAAAAAGAAAATACTTCTAAAATATTGAATTAATTTTTGCCTTTTATGCCTCCAGATATCGACGAATGTGAAGCTATACCCGGCCTATGCCAAGGGGGCAAATGCCTGAATACTGTGGGCTCGTTCCAGTGCGTGTGCCCAGAAGGCCAATCTCGAGACCCCGTGTCCAACATGTGCCGAGATCATGATGAATGCCAGGACCCGAATACATGCGAAAACGGCCGCTGTGTCAATATTGAAAACGGATTTTTGTGCATGTGCAATCCAGGATTCATCCAAAGCCAAGATCGAATGCACTGCATTGGTACTGATTATTTCATTTTCGAATATTTCTTTTAAAAAATTTGATTCTTTAATGAAATTTACTTTTGGTTTAGATGCCAGACAGGGAAATTGCTTCACGGTACTGTCAAAGTCAGGTCAATGTCGGAGTCGACTTCCGATGAAACTCTCGAAAATGGATTGCTGCTGTGGAATGAATATGGGCAAAGCCTGGGGCGACCGATGCGAACCTTGTCCGAATAAAACAAGTGGTATGTCGACTTATCCTCTATCCTCAAAAAGGCTGTAAAAGTATCTGAGTATTGAGAAGATATTTCTTTTCAACTTTAAATTGAGAATAATCAATATAACTAATGGGAATCATCCGTCAATTTGTTATGTTGTTCTTAAGATAAGAATGATTCGGCTAGTATTTCTCCTTCGTGATGCTGCTCTCTTACAGAAGGGGGGGGTCTCTTTTGCGTATCGAGTTCACATTTAGAGTTGAAATTATAGCAGACGTTCTCAACTTCTAGAGTATAAGAGAACTAGAAGTATCTGCAAGGGGACGTAAGATACAAAGACAATAAAAAACATACATCAACACATGAACAAAAAATATATTTTGATAATATGTAAAATGTTACACTCCTATAGGTTTATGGTACCTAATATATTATGTATTAATAGTGGAAAATCTATACAACGATTTAAAATTTTAAGAATTAATGCCCTCTCAGAACTATGTGTTTACCTGGAAAGTAACTATTATGGGTGCTCAAATATAAAAAAGTTTGGGAACCAGTTATAGAAAAATAAGTCTTTAAATAAAAATGATCTTTTTGAAAATTTTTCTCATTTATTCTTTTCCTTACGCGGTCTCCCCCCCAGATAGCACCAATATATCTTCTTAAGACACCTTGCTCATCTTGTTGGCGTCTTGCGTCTAAAAGATGTTTAGAAGAAAGAGCTTTTTAAGGTCCCTTTAGTCTATATCTTCTAGATGCCCTTCTAGAGCTCTAGGTCTAGATTAAGATATTTTGAATGACAGTTCTAATTGAGGAGGCAATGTTTGAACAACACTTTGAACTATATTTAATAAGACCTTTTCCAGAAATTATTCTAAAGCTCATAATAACTGACATTGTGAAAATTCAAGAGAGACGAATTATTTCGGAGCCTCCCTCCGTGAAAAAATCAATGAGAGAATTTGAGGGGAGCATTGTGCAAAATTTGATATATAGTGTCATCGGAAATTACATACCTATGTGTGCAAAATTTCAAAAATTGGGTCAAAAATTTATGATGATGAACAACATCTGAAATAAATATTAAAACATAATAATAATATAAACTAAATGTAAATTTTTAATTTTTCATATGAGCTTAGAGATGTTTTTAAGATCCCTTGTATATTTTATCATAAAAATATCTTCAGAAACGAGCGGTAAGATAATTAGATCATAAGACCTGAAAAAGAGCTAAATAATACATTTTCTAGATCAAGTGCACTATCTAGGTTACGTCCCCTCCATATTTTTGAATTGACTTCACCTGATAAATACATGTGCTTATTAAGTTAAGAAAAACATTTTAATTAATTTTGTTTTTATTTTGTTTTTTTTTTCTAGAGAGTTACAAAAAACTCTGCGAAGAACTCGGACAATTGACGCTTGTAAATGAATGCGCCTTACGGGCGAATATCTGCGAGAACGGCCAATGCATTGATACCCCTCTGGGCTATCGATGCGACTGTTTTCCTGGCTACCGGAAAGACAAGTCAGAAGTGTGTGAAGGCTAGTCTCCGACCATCAATATGTTATTCACCTAGAATATAATTCATTCTAGAGCAAACATTTCGCAAGGATAAAAAATTAACGATTGGATTTTTTTATATTTAATCTAAAATAGTTTTAACCGAGGGGTAAAACGCGATTGAAATTAGGTGTACGCCGTCTTTGGAATTATGTGGAATTATTTTGGAATTCATTAGATAATCTATTTTCTTCTACTTGGAAATGAAAGTGGAAGTGGAAGTAGGCGTACACGATATTAGGTCGTGGTTCACGACTCGGTTTTAACTAATTTTCAAAACTTTCTATCGTTTTGTTTTATGGGTAGTTAGGTGAAATTTAATTGTAACAAAGCCAAAACGATTAAAAAATAATGATTAATAATAAGAAATTAAAAAAAATCCAGGTTGGACCAAACTTTACCCCCTTTTGGAAAACTGGTTGTGTCAAAAGCACTAAAAAGACAAAATTAAAAAATGACAACTTCAATTTTTAATCTGAGGTAGACAGGTTTTAACGGTCAAAATTACAAATAAGTGATTTTAATAAATAAGTCTAATTTCTCTACAGGGGTTTAGCCAGGCTGTATGGGGTTCTTCCCGAAATCAATCAACTCTCTCTAAATATAAATAAAAATCCAGGAAAATCTAAAATAATATAATTTTCAAATTTTATTTAACATAATTTTTTTAAGAAATGAGTATCTATTTGAGAAAGAAAGATTGAATTTTTTCTCAAAATCAACTTGTGATATGAAATCAATAAATTTTACGAACATGAATTTAGGTCATTCATCAATGATTTTAATAGATATGTTTATATTGTATGTAGGAGGGTCTTGTCACCTCGGGAGTCGAACCCAAGCATTAGAACGCTTTCCGGGCAACTAGTCCAGCCCCTTGAGACCATCACCCCCAAATAAATAAATAAATGACCTAAATTCATGTTCGTATAATTTTTTTTGATTTTATTATAAACAAGTATATTATTTTTATAAAATACAGGTTTTATTTTTCAAAAAAATATATTTTTAGCATAAAATCAGACAAGTTATAGTTTAAATGTTCCTTTTTCAAGATTATTCATTTTACATTAGAATAAACATCAAAAATTAAGATAATAAATGTTTATTTGATATATGTACTTATAACGTTCAACTGCTAAAGCAAAGATTTAAGTATCTTTTTGGAGTGTCTTTTTTTGAAAAAAGATGGAAATTATTTCAAAAATCAACCCAGACCTATAATATTAATAAATGAATTAAGGACATCCTAAGGGGGCGAACCTCTCTGATATGCATTGTAAAAATATTTCTCTAATATCTATGATGTCCTTAGTTCAACTGCTAGTTTAGTTATCTGTAGGCCGTTGCCCAGGTATCACATACTTGAAAACTATCACAGATATAGTGATCGAAACGTCGTGTTTTATATATTTATATATGTATATTGATTTATTAATAAATATATATTTAAAAATGTAATTTTTAATAAAAAGTTTTAATCAACTATACCAGCGGTCGCCAAACTTTTTGACCTCACGGACCAGTTAATTCATAATTTAAATCCCGCGGACCACTAATAGGATTTTTTAAGTGTTAAATATATTTATAAAAAAAAAATTGTGATCAAAGAACACATAAAATGTACCTAGTTAATAAAATGAAACTATTAATAGTAACCAAGTTATGAAAGCTTTATTAATAAACCATAATAAAATAAACAAAATAAACAAAAATTGTACAAACAAAACAATTAAAAGATAGAAAAGAAAGTATATTCCACATTTTTCTGCGGACCAGCGAAATTTTCTCGCGGACCACTAGTGGTCCGCGGACCACCACTTTGGCAACCGCTGAACTATACTGTGTGAATAGCAATTAATTGAGGCATTTTCTTGCAGATATCGATGAGTGTGATGAATTTCATTATTGCAAAGGAGGCCAATGTACAAATCTCCCCGGATCATTCAAATGCACCTGTCCAAACGGATTTGATGTGTCCTCAGATGGAAAACAATGTTTAGGTGAGTTTACGAGAATTTCAATTGACCATTCTAATCATTATGATCTTTAAAGTTTATTCAAACATATCATGTTCCTTGTACCTCTTTTAATAACCATGTCTCTATTTCGTTTTCCACTTGTCTTGTACTCCGAAGTATTAGCATAGACTAGAAAGTTCCGTAGTTAAACAATGTCGATCTTAGACATTTTGGGACCAGGGAATAGAAAAACTCTCTCGAAAACAAAAAATACCGGAAAAGCATCTAAACTAAGGTCAATGATGTGAAGTAACGTCAGTTTAATTACATTATATTCGAAATGGGAGTGTATCATCAAATAAAATATTACTATACAATGCACCAACATAAAAACACATGCATAAAAACTTTAAATTTTGGCATTAAATCTTTCACTGAGGCGTCATTTATTTCATATTCGAAATTCAAATTTATATTTTTAAATCAGACTTCTTCAATTTTGGGATTCAAATCAATCGTATTTACACACTCACGAGGTGTAAAAAACAGTTTCTGGAATTCATCAGTTCTGAGCATCTTTAGATGATTAACAACGGAATCAACTAAATCATATTAATGCAAGTATTTATTACATCAAGTATATACTACTACCCCTATAGGCCAGGTTGGACTCCTGCATCTTGGAAAAGAGAGGAAGTAATTTCAGGAGCTTGGTTGGGTCGGAGTCTAAAGTACCTGTGGAGAAAGATTGAAGCTTGTAGATCAGTGGTTCTTAACCTTTTAGCTGTCGCGACCCCCTTAAAATCCTAAAATATTTTCGCCGCCAGTACCCAGCCCTACCATTAGGTAAAATACTCGTAATTACTCGTACAAAAAAGAATGCAATGAACAAAAAATGATTTATCAGATTGTCAGTAATAACATATTTCTTAAAAAATAAATATATTTGCAAATGAAAGTATATCTGCATTAGTATAAAAATTGTAAACCTAGACTTATAAAAAATATTTACACGGTTTTATTTAACTAATTTTGTCTATGTCTGTCTGTTTGGGTCAAATTTACCTATTTGCTCAACGTTTTCATTTGGTTTAACAATGTTTAAGAATATTGAGATGTCATTAAATTCTGTCACTTACAAATGTATAACTTATAAAAAAACTAGTAACATATTTTTTTTTATTTGTAAAGATATAAAAACTTAAAAAATTCTAATATTTTCGCGGTCCCCTTACATACTTTCCGCTGCCCCCCTGTTAAGAATCGCTGTTGTAGATCGAGTGAAAGCCAAAGTGTAAGCGAATTCCAATTTCTAAAGGTAATAGAGGTAAAAAAACTAGCCAACTTTTTTACCTTTATATGTATAATTTAACTGTGAAAAGGATTTAAAAGCTATATGTTAAGTTAAAACAATCTATAATTATTTATAATGTATAAATGATAGAATCAAAATTTATTAATTTATTAAAATATATCAATTGAAATGAAGACGTTATTTTTATCTATAATAAATTTTCTCATTATTCTTGTCATATTTTCAATAGAATAAATCATCAGGCACAATCTCATATGGTTGCCTCTTTTTCTGATTAAAGACATTCAAGGCAGCTGTTGATTGTGACAGCCTTTTAATGTAATCATTTTTAATATAATTCTATAGATATTGATTTGTTTTTAGATCACGATGAGTGTCAAGAGACTGGAATGTGCACAAACGGACGATGTATCAACATGGATGGTTCATTTAAATGTAAATGCGATAATGGTTATATTCTATCGAGAACAGGACACTCATGCATTGGTAAGATTTCTTCTATCTGCCTTTTAAATTATATAAAAATAATTTATAATAAGATGATTGTCATTTTGTTATTTCTTCATTTTACCGATTCATGAAGGAGAAATTGTTAAATAAAGGTTAATTTTCGGAGAAATGAAAAATTGTTTTCCTATTGAAAACGAAAAAAATTTTCATAAAGGGAAACTCTGTGAAAAATATACTTTTTTTGCAAATGAGGCAAAAATATATTTTCTTCAAGATATTTTACTTTTACTAGTCTATATAAAATTTTCTATAAAAATAAAAAAATATTAATAAGATCTGACCTTTTTCAAAAATTTATCTCTTGGCGAATATTGAAAAAAATTCAAATATTTTAAAGAAATTTAATTTTTTTATACCCATTTAAAATTCTTTATTAATGAATAGTAAGTATACTTTATTATTATTCAATTTCATTATCAGAATTAGATGTGACAAATCAGAGGAAAAAAGAAATAATTAAACACCGTGTTAAAACATGCGACCAATCGCAACGTTTCGCTAATTTATTGTGGCTTCATCAGGCTCTATACAAAAAACAAATACAAATGAATCATTCACAATCATCAAAATCAACCAAGATAATATAATTACTAATTTTTAAAACACTTATTTCTTTTCTTACTAATTAGAATACATATATATATAACAATATGAACAAACTTATTTATCCAACACTTTTTAAAAATTTAAAACACTTCTTCATTTCTTTCTTACTAATTAGAATGCTTATACTTATATGTGTATTCTAATTAGTAAGAAAAAAATGACGAAGTGTTTTAAAAATTTGATCAGGGTAATTATATTATATTAAGTCTGGGTTGATTTTGATGATTGTGAATGATTCATTTATTTTTATTTTTTGTATAGAGTCTGATGAAGCCTCAATAAATTGGCGAAACGTTGCAATTGGTCGCATGTTTTAACACGGTGTTTAATTGTTCCTTTTTTCCTCTGATTTGTCACATCTAGTAAATATACTTTTTATTTCCCCAAGAAAATTAGATAGGAGAGGATACTCTCCACAGTAATCGCCGACGCTCGGAATCGAGTATGGCATTTTGAAGAAAAAGAAGTATATTATTAGTATAATTTTAAGAAAATATTTTTTATTTTATCATCAAATTGGAAATAAATGTTTACAAGAGTGGACAATGTAAAATTTTCTCTCTGACGAAGGATGTAAAATATTTTTTTTCTAGATATTTTAAAAAAAACTTTATTTTTTCAAATCTATATAAAATATCATATTAATTTGTTCGACAAAAGACAATTTTATTTTACTATCAAAATCGGAAAAATGTCATTAAGGGGTTCGAAAATTTTCTGACGAAGGGCACAAAAAATATTTTTCGAGATATTTTAAATAAATTTTATGTTTGCATATCTATATAAAATTCTCTTTTAATTAAAATTCATTTTCCTATCAAAATCAAAAAATATTCCCCTCTTAATTCTCTTTTAAACCCAATAGGAAGCATGGATAAAATACAAATTCATTACATAATTATTTTGAATTTCAGATATTGATGAATGCTACGAAAATCCGCTAATTTGTTTGAATGGTCACTGCGAAAATACCCCTGGCTCTTATCGCTGTGTTTGTCAACCTGGTTATACATCTTCGCCAGATGCTGCGTTTTGTGTAGATCGGGACGAATGTACAGAACAAGGTAACTTCAACAATTATCTAAATATGCGACCATTTTTTTAATTATACCTGTTACCCTTGATTTATTAATTATTCTACTCGTTTTTCTGTATACATATTTCCAATCAGATCAGAAATTCTTCATCAATGTCGAAAATTTTAGTATCTTAACTAGTCCAGATAAAGGCAACGGCATGCCGATCCAGTTAACAAATAATTATACTCGACAACATTGGTTCTCAACCTTTTTATTAATGCGTTCTGTCAATTTTAAGTTCCACCAAGAAACATAAATATAAAATTTAGGGAACGCGGTGTTGGTTTATAGTGAAACATTGTTAAAATTAAATTAGGTTGGAGTTGGTGGTGTTTCACAAGGAGAAAAATTAAAATACAAAGATTTTTTTAGTTTACTCTATATATTTCGAGCTCTTAACTCATCGTCAGGAGAACATTGACTAAAGATAACATGATATTTTGAACAGAATTTATTTTAATTTTAATATGATGGACAGTTATTTATGACATAGTGTAAATATGAAAGAATTATCAGAAGAATGGAATGGCTTTAGAAAGCCGACTGACCAGATGTAGGGACAAAGGGCTGGGACAAAGAAAAGATATTTATATTTGAAAGTTGCCGAAAATTATGTATGTGTAATAAAGAAAGGCAATAAACTATAGAATGCAATGAGGGTGCATAGCGAAAATTTAATCTCTCATTTTCTATTTAAAAAAATAAATAAAATTAAAAATAAACCCACCATACACCCTCATCGCACTCCAATTCAAATTAAATATCATTGATTAAGATGTCAATTATTGGTGAAGTTTTGATGTCTGTTTGATTGTTCAAGATGTTTTGATTAAGGTGTATGGCCTTTTTAATTTCAGCTGACTCCAATAAATCCAATTTCCTACTTTTTGGAATAAAATGTAAAGGGAGGGGGTTGGTCGATGAAGGTGAATGGTTGTGGTCAAACAAATGATCTGCAAAAGCCGAGGTATAACTAAGAGGGGGGCATTTGGGCTCAAACTATTCACCTGTAGATTGCGAAGAGATCTCATATGTTCAACGTGGCGTTGATTGAAAGATCTGCCCGTTTGCCCGATATAAAATGATTGACAGTCATTACATTGCAATTTATATACACCACTCATTGTTGTTGGTTTTATTATATCGATTTTATTGTTAACCAATATGGATGAAAGGTTGTTTCTGTTATAGAATGCGGGGGTGATATTAAGTTTGCGAAACATATTAGCTATAGGGTAGCTGAGTGGAGAATGGAAATAAAGTTTTTTAAAGTTTTTTCTTTTGTTGGGATGATGGAATATAAACGGGGGGCTGTTATTTTATAAATTACCTTTTTCTGAATATTGTCGATCAAGTGTCGGGGGTAATTGTTATTATCGCTTATTTTGTGGATGATAGCTAATTCATGGTTATAGTGTTCTAAGGTTAAAGGAATGTTTTCTAATCTATTGAACATTGAGTAGAAAACAGATAATTTAGTGTTGAGGGGGTGGTTAGAATCATAGGGAATTATAGTGTCTGTGAAAGTAGGTTTTCGGTAGATTTGATATTCAAAGTGGTTGTTGATTATGGAAATCCGAAGATCTAAGAAAGGAATTGACTTATTGCCTATTTCTGTTGTAAATTGAATTTTGGGGTTGATTGAATTTAGTTTTTCATTAAATGCATTTAATTGTCTCACAGATCCGGACCAAACTACTAAAATATCGTCTACATATCGTTTCCAAAACTTGATACGTTCAAAAAACTTATTTTCACGATTTAAAATAGTATCTTCAAAGTGGGACATATATATTTCAGCTAGTAGGGGACTAAGAGGACTACCCATAGGAAGTCCATTATTTTGCCTGTAAATGGTGTTGTTAAATAAAAAGTAATTTTGGTCTATACAAAGGTCAATTAATTTCAAGATATCGGATCTCTTTTTGGAGTCTGGTATGTTTGAGTTTAAAAAGTTAACAATAATATTTTTTAGATCTGTGATGGGGATAGATGGGAAAAGGTTTTTGACGTCGAAAGAGATTAATTTGTATGAATTATTGGCTTGGATTTTATTAAGGGAGTTGACTAATTCAATTGAATTTTTAACCGAATGTTTAGGGTGGAAGAATTCATATAACACCTTATTCAAATATTTACAAATTTTATAGGCGGGGGCATTGACGTAAGAGGCTATAGGTCTGAAGGGAATATTAATTTTATGGATTTTTGGAAGGCCATATAGAATTGGGATTTTTGGGTTCATGGATTTGAGATAGAAGGATTCGTTTTTTGTTAATAGATTTTCTGATAATTCTTTCAATACCTGTATAATTTTATTTTGATATTTTGGTGTTGGATCAATAGTTAGTGTAGTTGTATCACTCAGCGAGATGAAATCTTCCATTTTTCGAATATATTCATCCTTCTTGAAGACAGTCACAGATTGTCCCTTGTCAGCCCTTGACACTATTAATTCATTATTTTGAATTTTAGATTTTAAGTTTTTAATTGTTTTTATTTCATCGGAATTTGTATTCTGGGGTATTGTTTTATGAAAAGTGTTTTTGATTTGGAGGGCTATTTCAATTTTGATTTCCAAAGGCTGACCTATTAGAGCTAATTCCGAGTCAATAGCAGTGGAGAGGATGGCCTTAGGGTTGATATTCTGTCTTGGTGCGTATTTTAAGCCTTTGTTGAGGATATCCAATTCATCGGGCTCAAATTGAATATCAGACAGATTCACAATTCTGGGGTGAAATTCTTGAATTTGTGGCTTGATTTGATGTTGTTTCTTGGAACTTAATTGTGAAGTCAGTTTTTTCAGTTTATTTTGTTTCTTTTTCGCCAAATCGAGTCTGAGGTATGATATTTTTTCGGATATTTCTTGATGAATAATATCAAATTTCAAGGGATGTATTTGTTCTGTCAGAGATTGATGAATATATTTTTGATGGAGGAACAAAGCATCTCGTCTACTATACCAATCTTTTAGATCTCCTTTAATCCAAGATGTTTTGGCTAGGGAGACAGCTTTGGCGGCGTTTGGTGAAGACGATTTACATTTGATGTTGATGTAATTCGGGGACATTTTCTTCTTTATGCAACAGGAGAGAAACCAGATGTGGCTGTTGCATCGTTCAATCTTTATCTTGAGTCTTCTGTATAATACCGCGAGGTGTGCAGTTCGCTAGCATTATTCAATAAAATTTAGGGAACGCGGTGTTGGTTTATAGTGAAACATTGTTAAAATTAAATTAGGTTGGAGTTGGTGGTGTTTCACAAGGAGAAAAATTAAAATACAAAGATTTTTTAGTTTACTCTATATATTTCGAGCTCTTAACTCATCGTCAGGAGAACATTGACTAAAGATAACATGATATTTTTGAACAGAATTTATTTTAATTTTAATATGATGGACAGTTATTTATGACATAGTGTAAATATGAAAGAATTATCAGAAGAAGTGGAATGGCTTTGCAGACGTCAGATGACGGATAGACAGGGCTGGACAAAGAAAAGATATTTATATTTGAAAGTTGCCGAAAATTATGTATGTGTAATAAAGAAAGGCAATAAACTATAGATGTAACGAGGTGTGCATAGCGAAAATTTAATCTTCATTTTCTATTTAAAAAATAAATAAAATTAAAAATAAACCCACATACACCCTCATCGCACTCCAATTCAAATTAAATATCATTGATTAAGATGTCAATTATTGGTGAAGTTTGATGTTCGTTTGATTGTTCAAGATGTTTGATTAAGGTGTATGGCCTTTTTAATTTCAGCTGACTCCAATAAATCCAATTCTCACTTTTTTGAATAAAATGTAAAGGGAGGGGGTTGGTCGATGAAGTGTGAATGGTTGTGGTCAAATAAATGATCTGCAAAAGCCGAGGTATAACTAGAGGGGCATTTGGGCTCAAACTATTCACCTGTAGATTGCGAAGAGATTCATATAAGTTCAACGTGGCGTTGATTGAAAGATCTGCCCGTTTGCCCGATATAAAATGAATAACAATTACCCCGACACTTGATCGACAATATTCAGAAAAGGTAATTTATAAAATAACAGCCCCCGTTTATATTCCATCATCCCAACAAAAGAAAAAACTTTAAAAAACTTTATTTCCATTCTCCACTCAGCTACCCTATAGCTAATATGTTTCGCAAACTTAATATCACCCCCGCATTCTATAACAGAAACAACCTTTCATCCATATTGGTTAACAATAAAATCGATATAATAAAACCAACAACAATGAGTGGTGTATATAAATTGCAATGTAATGACTGTCAATCATTTTATATCGGGCAAACGGGCAGATCTTTCAATCAACGCCACGTTGAACATATGAGATCTCTTCGCAATCTACAGGTGAATAGTTTGAGCCCAAATGCCCCCCTCTTAGTTATACCTCGGCTTTTGCAGATCATTTGTTTGACCACAACCATTCACCTTCATCGACCAACCCCCTCCCTTTACATTTTATTCCAAAAAGTAGGAAATTGGATTTATTGGAGTCAGCTGAAATTAAAAAGGCCATACACCTTAATCAAAACATCTTGAACAATCAAACAGACATCAAAACTTCACCAATAATTGACATCTTAATCAATGATATTTAATTTGAATTGGAGTGCGATGAGGGTGTATGGTGGGTTTTATTTTTAATTTTATTTATTTTTTTAAATAGAAAATGAGAGATTAAATTTTCGCTATGCACCCTCATTGCATTCTATAGTTTATTGCCTTTCTTTATTACACATACATAATTTTCGGCAACTTTCAAATATAAATATCTTTTCTTTGTCCCAGCCCTTTGTCCCTACATCTGGTCAGTCGGCTTTCTAAGGCCATTCCATTCTTCTGATAGTTCTTTCATATTTGCACTATGTCATAAATAACTGTCCATCATATTAAAATTAAAATAAATTCTGTTCAAAATATCATGTTATCTTTAGTCAATGTTCTCCTGACGATGAGTTGAGAGCTCGAAATATATAGAGTAAACTAAAAAAATCTTTGTATTTTAATTTTTCTCCTTGTGAAACACCACCAACTCCAACCTAATTTAATTTTAAACATAAATATATTCCCTAAATACTTTTGTATTTTGAAAAGTAATAAATTTGTAAAATAAAGAAAAAAATGAAAATTTATTTGAATTCATTTTTTTTTTAAGGTAGTTGTTTCGCGACAATACTAGCAAAAAGTTAATGTTAGAGTATATACTAGTAGAACAGACAATAAGGATTCATAGTTCATAAGCCCAAAACTTTTTGCTGTTTATGTACCACTACTACCCAATACCATGCTCGTTTGACAAATCTGGCAACACTATCCGAGCTTGTATATATTTTATCATAGAAATTTCAGATAAAATACATTATAAAGTCGATTTATTTCTATAAAAATCGTTTTGTTATTTTTTAACAAATGTAATCAACGCCTAAGTTACACCTTATGAAAATTATAATTTTTAAAAAATCTAGCGCATGCGCGCTTTATACATCTTCCGCTGGTAAAATAAATGCGCTGTTGCCAAATTGTTTTTAGTGTAAATTTTTTTATACATTTTTCATTATTTATTCATTATTATCTCAGAAACTATGTTGTAACTATGAATTAAAATTTTCTTAAAAAATTTATTAGTTATTGTTTAATGTTAGTTTAGTTTTTTATAACATTGGTAAGAAGAGTTTCTTAATTATAATTATAATATATCTATGTAAACTTTCCGATACCCGTATAGTGCAATGTATAAGCGTCTGAAAAACTCTATCTTTGGAATTTAATATCTCCGGAACTATATTGTTCATAAATTTTGCCACCAATCGACGCAGAAGTATTTAATTAATAATCTTTCTAAAATTCAAAAAAATCCTAAGAAAACGCATTTGGCGGAACAACTACCTTAAGAAGAAAAAAGCAGAAGAAAAAATCGAAAAACAAAGAATAAAAACAAATCTATTTTATTTCTTCTATCGACGACAAATTTTAAAACTATTTCAAAATGTTTGTCTTTATCAATACATAATAATTCAAATGATAATTTAATGAATTTTTCTTCAAAATTGAATTTAAATTAAAGTAATGAGGAAAGTAACCCTTTATAGTCTTAAATAAACACACATCAAACCTTCATGGCTGTCACCAAAAAATTTCGCGGACCACTAGTGATACGCGGATTACCAGCTCAACAACTAATAGACTAATACAGATGATTAGCGAAAACAGTGGCCTGCAATAAATCATTAGAAAAAATATCTATAACTGACTTTTTATTCAACGTCAATAATTCTAATTTTTCTACATAATTCTATGAATTTGAAGACCATCATCATTTTTGACCACTCTGCTTAAGTTTTTGGCTTTTCTTTTTAATTTCCTAATATTCAATAATTGATTTCAATTTTGGGTTTATAATTTTTTTTTATTAAAAGAGAACAAAAAAAAAATCACGAACGCAAAATTAGAATCTGGTCTGTCTAATCATTCATCTTGGCCAGAAGTTTTATATTAATAATACGAGTACTATATATATTTCTAAAAATGAAATTCTAAAATTGAAATCTCTGATTAAATAAATAAGGATATTTTATAAATTATTATTTTTCAGGAGGTAGCGCTTGCCAGAATGGTCGATGTTTGAACACTGATGGTTCGTATACTTGTGTTTGCGACCCTGGTTTCAAGGTCTCACCAGATCGCAAACGTTGCATCGACGTAGATGAATGCCAAAAAAATCCTTGCAGTCATGGCACCTGCACTAACACCCATGGCAGCTTCAAATGTTTATGCCAGCCTGGATTCAATCTGGGATATGACGGCCGAAGTTGCCAAGGTAGGATAATATTCTTTCATCTGTTATCGTTAGAGCCAGATTATCCATTAAACAAAATAAGCACTCTCTCTAAAGATCTCAATCTGGTCCTGATTATAGAGAGGTACTTCTTTAAATAGAAATTAAATTTGATCATTTTCTAGATACACGTAGAGATCTTTGTTACGCTCAGTATCACGATGGTCATTGCTCGGGTCCTAGTTCTATTCCTGTACCGAAATCGAGTTGCTGTTGTTCTCTTGCTACTGAAGAACTTATGGGCTGGGGTACCCCATGTCAGCCTTGCCCAAAAGTTGGCTCTACCGAATTCAAGACGCTCTGTCCTCATGGAATAGGGATGACATTTGAAGGACTTGGTTAGTATACCTATTTTTCATTTCAATCTTATACATTGCTTTGCTTATTGAAGTTTTGATGGTAAGTTGGTGATTTGGAAGATTCTTTTGGGTTAGACCACCTATAGTGAGATTAGAAATCTGTTTAGAATTTTGTAGTTTATTTTCAGGTCGTATCGGCTTCTAATTCTGAAGCCGTTTTCAAGTCAAAGTATACAAAGCTCGATTCAATGATTTTAAAAGTTCATTGTGACTATAGGTGTCTCGAACTATATTTATTTTCTTTTACTTTAAAGCTGTTTTATTGAGCGGTTAAAAAGTGTACCAATAAAATTAATTTCTAATACAGAGAGATTGTGAATTACAGTTTTTTTGGAACATCATATATTGTTCTACAAGAGAAATTCGTATATTTGATATTTTTATATTTATATTATTTACAAGCTGATAATTTTATTGAAATTAAAATAAATGTGCGAGTTTTGTGTACTTTCAGGTCTTGCATCGGTCTAGGTACTAGTATATCTATATTTTTTCTTGAAAAAGGCTTCCCAATTAGAAACCAAATGTCATAAATTAACTAGAAAATGTTAACGTCATAAGATTGAAGTAATTTTTGGAGACGGACTGGTAGGTAAGTGAAATTGAGTGGATATTGATGAGGCAGTCCAAAAAAAGAAGAAGATCATTTAAACTATCTTTTTATTGTCTCCTTCAATATATAAAATTCTGCTACCCTCGGCACAAAAACTTTCAATTTAATTTATCTTTTTATTCATAAACCGACGTTTCGGTAGTAATTACTACACTATAATTCTGCTGAGGATCAAATACAATATATTATTGAAAGAGGAGACAGAGGGGAATGTCGCATTGAATTTCCTTCACTGACTTTTCAAAACCCTGAAGAAGGAGGGAATAGCCTCCGAATCGTCGGTTTATGAATAAAAAGAAAAATTAAATTATCTCATTCTTTTTTTAGGCTGCCTCATCAATATCCACTCAAGTTAACGTCATCTTTCTAGTCTTGATACCGGGGTTCTGGCATAAAAGATTATTCCAGTTTATTATAATTTGCTCCACCCAAAATTAAGAATTCAAATAACTTTAAAAATATATTTTTAATCTTTTTAAACTTATTTTATTTTTAATATTCCTTTTATTTATGTAAAATAGATATCAATGAATGCGCTCAAAGTCCAACAATTTGTGAAAATGGCGCTTGCGAAAACTTAATGAGCTCTCATCGATGCGTTTGCGGTCCCGGCTACGAATCAGACGGCCCTGGAAAAAGTTGCAGAGACATCAACGAATGCGAAATGGGGACAGTTTGTCACGGGGGCCAATGTAAAAACACACAGGGGTCCTTCCAGGTAAGCGAATTTCATGTGATCAATAATTCTTTTTTTTCATTTTAAAAACGGGATTTCAATATGTAGTAATGTAAATAATTTGTATCTCTTATAATGATAACATTTTCATTGATTGAACCAGGGTCGCCACGTAGGTAAGAAGAGCCTGTGTGCAATATAAATTTTTCGCCCCTTTTCCTGAATACAAAATTTGTAAATTAAACATATTAATTAATTTCAATTCAAAAAATGTTTATTTAGTTGCTAAATTTAATCTTTGTCTTTATTTATTAGATTTTCATTATATCGGATGTTTCATGACACCTTAGCATTAACACATCAAAAATATAGAAATTATCGTGGCGACATCTACATGGCGGCCATTCGATGAAGCGCCCGTGTGCGGGCCACAGCATGCACACCCGGACGCGGCGGCCCAGGACTGAACTACTAAAATTCATGACAGCTCGTAGTATTTATTACTCGATAAAAAAATGAGAGTTATTTTGTAAGAACCCCAACATATTTTTGGGAAAGCTTTTAAAATAGGATAGTCTTACACCGTATATATATTTCATAACAAATCGTGTGAATCAAAATCTTGTAAAACTAGAAACACCATACATATAAAAATAAGGGTAAAGATTGATTCACATTGACTTGGCGTTAAATCGTCTGAATAGTCTTACTCCATATAGGTAGAAATATAAAGAAATATATGTAATTAAAAAAATTAACAGAGACTGTTAAAGAGAAAAAAATTAAAAAAATGAAATTTATATTTCATTGCCTCTCTTCTGGGATATATAAATACGAGTATAATGCTAATATTTGATAGTTGAATTATTTATTTATTTATTTATTTATTTATTTATTTATTTTATTTTCGACGGCACGAGGCCTTTACAAATTGGTTACATTTAAACATAATATTATACATACATAATGTAGAAAGACAGAGAGATAGAATAGGTAATATGTTAAGTGAAGATAAATTCTTTAAATAACAAACAAATGAACTTTAAACTTTAAAGCTTAATCATAACATAGCGTATTTTTTTTAATTTCTTTAGTTACTCTATTAGGATGAGAAGCCAAATCTATTACACTAATTCTTGAGGAAAGAGCGTTATAGCAAACACAGAGTCTATAAATTGGATTATTCTCAGCGTGACGCGTGATTGGTACTTTAGGGTAGAAAGGCTGGTTGTGTCTAAGTACATATGTGGGATTATTTAAAGTAAAAAGAGAATTTAGTTCTGGACAATGGATTCTGTTTGATATAATTTTGTAAGTTAATACATTGTCAGAAGCAACCATGGAAGATAGAATTGTTGGTAGACTAAAGGTTTCACTAATTGCTGTATAATCGTGGTCGAATCTAGACATAGGGTTGCCAGATAGATACGCAAGATGTCTCAACGCCTTATGCTGAACTCTCTCAAGCCTTGCTATATTCATTTTCAAATTAGGTCTCCAAATGGTTGATCCATACATCAATATAGATTTAACCAAGCTTATGTACAAGTGTTTGATACTAGTCGTGTTTGTGAAGAATTTAGTGTTGCGAATGATGAATCCCCAGATTCGGTTTGCCTTACTAACCACTTTGGTTATATGTTCATTGAACGTTAGTTTAGTGTCAAATGTGACCCCGAGGTCTTTGATGGAAGTGACTCGGATACAGGATGAATTGCTATTTAGCTGGTATTCAAAAGAAATAAAATCGTCTTTTCTGGAGAATGTAATCGAGAAACATTTATCAAAATTTAGAAAGAATAAGTTTTCCTTGCACCAGTCAATTAGTTTATTCAAATCATTTTGTACTTTTGTGCAATCTTGAACATCACTGATTTCAAAGAACAATTTAATATCATCAGCAAATAAAAGCATATTGCTATAAAGATTTACAAGGGCCAAGTCATTAATAAATAAGAGAAATAGTAAAGGGCCGAGATGACTACCCTTTTATCAAGCGAACTCAATTTCGACATCGATATTAATTAATATTCTATAAGAATATAATAATAGAATTACTATATAAATTTCTCACACTATTATTATTATTATTATTATTACAGTTTAAAGGGCGCCTCGACTGCGTGGTCATTTGCGTGACAGATATTAAATGCGTTATATTTTAAATTTTAAATTTCTTTTACATGTTTGGTTTTACACTTAAATATAAAAGGGAGAACTCAAATATTATCATAAATGTTAATGACTCTCAAAAATTCGAACAAATTATCGTATCCTTCCTCATTTTCGAGTATTTGTTTTAAGTCTTTGTTCTCCATTGAATGACATTTTCTTTCCCTTGCGTAAATTGGGCATTCCACTAATACATGATTTACATTTATCCTAACTTTGCAAGCTGGACATATCGGTGGGTCATCCTTGTTCATTAGATGGCAGTGGGTGAATAAGCAATGACCCAATCTTAGGCGGGTCAATTTAACTTGCTCTTTTTTACTTAGATCTGAAGCTGATATGGAACCAATGATGGGTTTTATCATCTTTAAATAGTTATTAGTAACTTTTTCCCATTCTAGCTTCCAGTTACTTATAGTTTTGGTTTTAACAAAATTTTTAATGTCTTCAGGCAGATTTTCTGTGAAGTCAAAATTTTGTTTATTGCCTCCCCTTTTCGCCTGTTCATCAACAAGCTCATTACCTGGGATGCCTTTATGGTTGGGAACCCACATAAAGTGGATTAATTTCCCTCTTAGAATTAAATTATGAAACGATATAATGTATTTTCTGAATGAGTGGATGCTGAGTGTTATAATTTTGGATTGCAGAAAGAGCACTAAGCGAATCGGAGATTATAAGAAATTTATTGTTTGGGTGATGACTGAGGGTTATTACTAGTTTGATAGTTTTGATTTCAGCATTGTATATATTTGTTACAGAAGATAATTTGAAATTTCTCTCTGATTCTTCAATTTTAAAAGCACATTCTACGTTATTTTCAAGTTTGGACCCGTCTGTAAATATTAGAGAATAATTTTCGAATTTAGAAATTATATTATAAAAAGCTTGTACATACATGCAAGGGCTGGTCGTTTTTATATTAAAATTGAGAAGCTCCCATATATAATTTGGCTTTTCTATAAGCCAAGGTGGATAGGGGGAGTTGATAATTTTCACGGACTGGTCCAATTGATTTTCAAATTCAATTTGAAAATTTAAACTTCTTATTGCGAGTGGCTTAGTGCTCCTTGTACTCTCACACTAAATTATTTACAAATCAAGTCATTGGAGTTTAAATTTATGTCTAAAAATCGATACACCCGTTTGGTATCAGCTTTATACTTTTAAAATATATTTAGATACAGTTACAAATAATTATAAGAATTAGTATTTTGAGACAGATATATTTACAATACATATATATAATCTAGCCCCCCCCCCCACCATAGATTTTCAACATCTACGACCCAGGCAGCAGGGGTTGCTTCAAGTATATGATACCTGTTAAAATGTGTGCACCTGTTTGTGTTAAATTAAAAAATATTCTAAAAATTGTAGGGAAGTGTATTAAATAAATTAACTTACTATATATTATAATTTTTGAGAATTTCGTAATTTTAATGTGCCAAATAAGTGATGGGGAATTCCGTAGAAAAAAGTAAAAGCACTACCTCAAAACCATTGTTATCTGGTTAACGAGGACAACTCTAATAAATAAGAGACAAACAGATTATTTTTAACGTTATTGAAATTGGTAACTTACGAGTGTTTAGAGCTGTTTTGAGCTGGTTTCCCTGCCATTATACATCCAGCGTCTCTAGAAACAAACAAATAATAAAAACAAACATTTAATCATTGATGAAGTCAAATAAATAAATAATATGTTATTTCTGAATTCGGGAATTCTATAATTTCACAATTATTACGATCTATTGATATAATTGATTTTTAGAGATCTTTAGAGATGAAATAAATTAGTGCTAGGATCACTAAGATGTCATTTACTTTTTTTTATTAGAATTCAACTTCCAATTGAAAAGTATTATAAAATAATACAACTTTTATGAAATAATTAAATAAAGACAATCTGTATTTAATGAAAAAGCAAAATATTTTTTAAGCCTTAGTAGGATTTCCGTAAATTTATTTCAGTGAACGACTTGAGCTAGAAAATTGAAACTTGGTTTTAATTATTTATTTTTATTTTTTATAATGATACTGATACAAGAAGAAGTTGCACCAAGAAGGTACAACCTCTGTCGTCCGTGGTGGACCCTTATAACGTGAAGATAAGGGGAGTTTTAGGGATTGGGTAGCAGTCGAAGGTATCTGTGAATGCTGGTCTTGAAAGATTGAAGGTTATAAGTTGCTGGAAAGACGGTCGGGGGAAGAGAGTTCCAGTTTCTAGATGTCATAGGGATAAATGAATTGGCGAATGCGTTTGTTCGATTAGTATCCAGTTTAAGCGCGTAGGGGTGTTGAATTTTAGAAAATCGTGTATTTCGCGCAAATGAAGCCCTTGGTTGGATTATCGATTTAATTTCGTCAGAACAAAAGCCATGGTAATATCTATAAAAAAGGGAAAGGGCGGAGACAGATCTACGATGGGCTAGGGAGTCGAGAGTGTCAGTTAATGTAGGATCGCCTATCAGTCTGATAGCTCGCCTCTGAATTGCATCTAAGGTATTAAGAGATTACTTGGGGGCTCCTCTCCACAAATGCGAGCAATATTCAAGACAGGGGCGAATTTGAGCCTTGTATAATATAAGGAGTTGAGTGGGGGTGAAAAATCGTTTGGTTCGGAAAAGAAAGCCAAGCTAACATGCTGCAGCTTTTGCTACTGAGATAATATGGTCATTCCAAGAGAGGTCAGAACCTAAGGTGACACCTAACATTGATATTTTATTACGGAATTCCAATGAGCTCGAATCAAAGGAAATGTCCGGAAGGTTCCTATCTGCGCGCCTAGAAATTAGGCAGCATTGTGTTTTGCCAGCATTAAAGTTTACCAAGTTGTGAGATCCCCATTTTTTAAGCATGCTTAAATCTGAATTTATTGAGAAGGCTATGTTTGCGCGATTGTCTAGTAAGTTAATTATTATTAAGGTAGTTGTTTCACCATATGGGTTTTCTTAGGATATTTTTGAAATTTAGACAGATTATTATTTAAATACTTCTGAATCGATTGGTGGCAAAACAAAATTTAGGAACAATATAGTTCCGGAGATATTAAATTCCAAAGATAGAGTTTTTCAGACTTTTATACATTGCAATATACGGGATATCGGAATGTTTACATACATATTTAATTATAATTAAGAAACTCTTCTTACTATTGTTATAAAAAACTAAATCAACATTAAACAATAATTAATATATTTTTTAAGAAAATTTTATTTCATAGTTACAACACAGTTTCTCAGATAAAAATGAATAAATAATTAATAATGTATAATGAAAAATTTACACTAAAAACAAGCGGGCAACAACACATATATTTAACCTAAAAAGTGGGTTAACTTTAGTACTATTTTGACGTTTTTTTGTTTCAACCATTGTCGCAACACCTTTCAATCGCTTATTAAGAACTTTTTGTTTTATAAATCTTCCTTTATAATGTACTTTATCTGACATTTCTATGGTAAAATATATCTAAGCTCGGACAGTGTTGCCAGATTTGTCAACCGAGCACGGGATTGTCTAGTCGTGGTACATAAACAGCAAAAAGTTTTGGGGTTATGAATTATGAATCCTTATTGTCTGTTCTATATACTCTAGCATTAACTTTTTGCTAGTATTGTCGCGAAACAACTACCTTAATACAAAAATCTGTGCCTAATTCCAGCTCATTACTTACTCTTTTTGAACGATCCCTATATTGCAATAGGATTTCTTCTGATTAACTGCATTTCTGAACCTGAGTTCTGAAGCTAGAAATCGCAAAATCAATCTATTTTCCGTTTTAGAAATACAAATAATTTGGCGCTAGAACAACCTTTCTACAAGTTTCTTTTCTTGAGTTATCATAATGTAGAGTAAAAAAGTTGGCAAGAAAATTCTGAATTTTTAAATTAATACTTTCTTCCTATTTCAAACTCTAATATTATACAATTTCCAAAGGATTCATTGTGTATTATATAAATCAATTTATATAGTCGCAAGCCCCTGTATGTCGGCAACCGTAAGCACATGTTTGATTTAGTTACAGTATCTCTGCTAGTATCTCTACTATCAATATTTAAAGAAGCATTTAACAGACTTTACCAGTTCAATCAACAATTAAAATCCCTGCAGATTATTAGAGGAAGTCTCATATTTGTTTAACAGCCAATTCATGAATTTAATAGTTAATTAGCACACAGTGAAGACAAAATTTAATAATAATAATAATAATTTAAAATATTATATTAAGCAAATTTCAAGGAAAGAGTTTGAGTCTTTTCTACTAAGACAGAATTTTTTTTTTAAACGCCTAACTAAAGGGCGTTATTCCTATGATGAATCTTGTTTAATTGCCGACCCCTGTAATAGACGATCCGATCTTTATTGACTGCCTTGATTCACTGGCCAATCAAATAAGAGTTTCCGCGCTTTCCGTTTTTTATAGATATATTACATCATATGCTCCGACGAGATAAAATCTATAACCCCCTCAAAACTCGCCTTGAACGCAGCATACTATTTGCACTCCCAACACTCCTTTGAGGTCAAATTGGAGAAGGGTCGAACAAGTAATTGTTCTATATGTTTATCCCGATGACTTCTAAAAACTGGAACTCCTGCCTCCCTCTTTCCCTGCTCTATGGTATACTAATATTCAGTCTTTGACCGGGAGCAAAGACACCTTCTTCTCCACTCTTTCTCTTGATCACTTTCTCCTCATCTTGTCAAGACATTTAGGTCCTACATCTTCTCGCCATCCCTTCTTGCATAGATTGCATTAAATAAAAATAGCTTCAAACTTAATTTTTGGAATCGTGGGATATCTTTACTACTAACTATAGGAAATAAAGCGATGAAACGAATGGCGGGAAACGCTCTCATTGGATTTAGAGTACTTTCGAGAAAACTCGAATTTGTTTTTTAACATCATACCTCATACTTCCACTTTCGAGGTCAAGTCAAAGTAATAATTAAACAATCTTGTACTTATCTTTGATTTTTATCAAGGCTTCTTTAGGACGAAAATCATGATTCTTAGCCATGCAGAAGGAATAGAAGTATAAAAGTGAATTAGTAAAATGTTGGACAATTCAATTATTTTCGGACTATTTAATTAGACAGAGCTTTCTTAAATAACTCTGTTTGTCTCTTAATTTATTGAATGAACCTCGTATTTTCTTTTAGGGAAGTGCTCGTCTGTGAGGAAAACAAATCCCAGAGGTGTTCATAGCTTACAACAAAATACGGAAGGACCAATGGGGTGCCTAAAATTAGGCACGATTAAATAATCGTCAGCGCTTGATCATGGTACGCTTTTAGGGTTAAACAAGATGACCGAAGAAATAGCCCCGTAAGGTTGGCATCGGAGTTAGGCCAAGTTTCCCATTTATTTATAATGATTATTAGCTCAAATACCGAGGCGCTCAAAGGAAAATAACAATATACCTATTTTGAAACTGATAAATGATAATTAAAGCAAGGAATGATTATCTTTTTATTTTATGATTGTTAATTTTTTATAAAATAAGATCAGCTAGCCACCCACCCGACTTAACCCTTCATGCTCCTGCTGCTTCTCGTATATTATATTTCAACAAATAGAGATATCGTGCTGAAGAAATTGGTTCGTTTGCTATCTGTTTTTAAAATATCTCAAAATGGATTCAATTATTTTGATTAACAAACTCAGACATCCTACTCCAACATCATCATCAAAGCAACGATGCTGAAGCAGTGCTACGTGCGCCGCCACTCAACTCTCCATTTACTAATATATCATATTTTTATTTTCACTATATTAGACTTTTTTCAAGTTTATAACATCCTGATATTGCCTAATAGTTTTTATCAAAATATTTTATTTTGAACAAACATAACAACACCACTTTTTCCTTGCACTATTATACAATATTTCGTCATACTACGTATGATAAAGTAACAAATTATCTAGAAATATAACAAGAAAGCAAAGCGAGTACAGTCTTGAATTTTTTAGTTCACCTCTTTACTTAAAGAGGTCGCATTCTCAATACTGAAATTCAAAAAAAATTATAATATTTGTTCATGCATTTATATTTTAATGTGTCCAATTCAATAAGCCCTTTGAGGAAAAGGTCATATACACTTTTCACCACCTACACAAGCTTTTGTTATTCCCTTTTGTTCATAAGTATTGATCTGCATGGAAAGAGTGTCTAGTGTGGGGACAAGGGGTTTGTTTTAAAGTGGGAGAACGTTAGAATCCTTATATAGTTAAACAGACCATTAATTAAGATAAAAAAATTTAAGGGTCAATCCAAAAACAAAGTAAATAGGAAAAAAATTCAAATTTAGACAAATCATCCATCTGACCATAAAAGTCTTCACATAAAAATTAAGTGCCTGGAGCACCGAGCGATGTAACTTTTTGCCTCTAATTAGTTAAATTTCAAGGCTCTGCGACTTTCCGAAAACGAGATATGAACGATTAAAATATTTATTTTGCGACATGACTAATTTACACCCCCTTTCTTTATTTCAATCGGATTAAAATTTATACACGACTAATAACTCATGAGACTTGAGAAGTACACCAATTTTTAGCAAAATCGTTAGAGTCATTTTCGAGAAACCGATTCTATATACCTATATACAAGAATAGGTCGTTTAATATAATAAAATAAGATAAGAGTACCTGGAGCCACCGACTTTTTATGATACTATTTAAAAAAATACAAATAAATATAGTACACGCCTCCTTGAACCCCCCCCGGAACCCCGCACCTCATGCCGCCTCCGGATCCCCCACATTCATCCCCACCCCGCACCCAGTTTTTGCATTTCTAGCTTTCTAGTGGTCCACATATTATGTGTATATTTGTTTACTTGTACAACAATTTGCCCACTTTCGTTCATATTGATAAACATTATAAAAAAATAAATAGGAAAATAATAATAAAAAAATAATCGTATAGGATCTGAAATAAAAACATAAAATTAAATAAAATTTGTTTCCAAGTTATATAAAAAAAAGCCACTTCAACCACTTTATTTGTAAACACACCTGTTTTGTTATGAATCCACCCGTAATGTTATGATTTAGACACCTGTTAATTAAAAAAATCCTAATTTTAATTATCATAACAAAACAGGTGATAATATAATAATATTTGTTATAACCTATTAGTGGGTTTTAAAATTAAAAAAACCAATTAATAAATAAAAGATGACTGAAAAAAATATAAACAAACTTTTTTATTGAGATTTTCATCTATAAATAATTACTTTAATTATAAAAAGATCAATTAAGATGAAATTTGTCGAGGTCCAGACCTAGCCAGATCGTTTTCTCATCCTCAAAACTTGTTAATAGTGTTGGTTTCATCAAATTCGGTAGAGCCGTTTTCAAAATAGAAGAAAGATACAAATATATAAATATATATACAAACAAATATATATACAATTTTTATTTAATATTAGTAGATATAGCTAGATAATTACAATTCATTTAGGAATAAATATTTAAAAAAATTCTTAGAAATATTTCGATTGTTAATGCCGTTAAAATATCTTGACGAATAAATAATTTTATATGAGAAAATCATTTTTATGTATTTTAGAAATTTCTAAATCATTCAAGGCTCAAATCTAAAATATGTTTATATTTATTTTTAATAGCTACCTTCGCGGAACTAATCCTGAAGAAATGTTCTAATGCGTTTAAGAACGATCAAATTACAACTGTTCCTGTGCAGAATTTCGAAACTCATTCGGAATTAGTTCCGCGAACATGATTATTATCGAGGGGTGAACCGCGGTTGGAATTAAGTCTACACGTCTTTGGAATTATATGTAATTATTTTGGAATTCATTAGATAATGACCCTTCATCTATTTTGTTCTACTTGAAAATGAAAGTGGAAGTAGGTGTACACGATATTAAGTCGCGGTTCACCCCTCGATGTAGAGTACTATCTCATCTCTGTAAGATCTCCAAAATCCGTAATAGGTAGTTATCATTTGAAAGTAAATGACGGGTATTATTATTTATATCAATTTATCAAAGAATATTTTTTATTTTTTATCTCGAATTTTTCAGTGGTGGATTTTTGTAATTAAAATAAATTAATACTCTAGAATCTTCAGAGGAATTCAATTCTAATTTTTTTCACGATTTCTTGGAAATAAGTAATTATAATATAATTATTCGAAAATACCCTGAGATTTCAAAATATTTGCATGCTTGTATATCGTAAACAAATATTTAAAAAAAAAAATAATTTCAGCGAAGTGATGAGGAAAAACAATTCTTATTTAAACATCAAATAATTCAAAGCGACTTCAGATTCATATTTTCGATAAGCATAGATGACATCTTAAGAGATTTCACTAGCCACGGGGCTTCGCAATGCAATTTCAATTTTTTGACCCCTCTCCCCATATTATGGGTGGCAACTTTTTGCATTTCTTACATTCTAATCTTTATATATAGAAAGTGATTTTGAGATGTTTGTTATTTATTTTCTTTATCTATCAAAAACGCAAAAATTAGAATGAATGAAAATTTTTGAAATCTAGAACACGGCAGTGTGTCAATCAAGTTCGAAAAAACTGGCGACGCGCCTGCCATGTGTATATTACACGAACCATTTCAAGCTACTTTCAACCCCCCCCCCATAATTCAAAAGCAATTGAGACTTCCACACTTGAAATTTTGCATGCCTAATAAGACCCACTAGAATCCCAAATTTCATGAATAAATCTATTATAGTTCTTGAGTTATTAAGCTCTGAACAGTGTCATTTTTAACACTGACTGACTGACTGACATATCAAAACCTAAAGTACTTCCTCTGATCCTAGAATGCTGAAATTTGGCATTCTGGTATAGTTTGGGCTACAATTAAAGGAAAAAATCTAAAAAGTGAAACTTTCCCTTTTTCAGGACCTAAAATGAAGGGGTGAAATTTATTATAGGCTTAATTAACATATAGTGAAAATACAATCAAGCTAGAATGCTTAAATTTGGTATACTGGTAAATCTTGGAACATTAATAAGGAGAAAATTGAAAAACCGAATCTTTCTCTCCTTCGGGTCCGAAATGAAGGGTGAAATTTATGACAAACCAACCGGGTTTTTAATAGATATTTTATGAAAATATTTAATCATTATTAATATAAATGTTTAAATGTAATTATTTATATAAATTAAAGGATAAAACTTTTCAAAAATTAATGATATCTGACCAAAAACATAAATGTGAAAAAGGGCTAAGTTCGGTACAAACAGCTTCGGCGACAAAAGAGTTGCGATCTAAACGGTTACCAAGTTCTATAGCAGTTGCTTAAATCATAGCTATAGGGATCTAGGTACAACGTTCTTCAATTGATTTAAAAGAAAATTTGTTTCGTTCTTTGATATTAAATTTATAACTTGGCAAGTTTTATATCCAACTAAATTGTTTGTTATTATTAACTTGTCAAATTACAGCTTCTTTTATTTGAGTTCAAAATAGTGGTGAATATTTGTCTTAATCGATTAAACATTTCTAATCGAGCTATGTTCATTGTAGTGCATCTGTCCGAGTGGAACTCGCCTCGAATTACATAATCACGAATGTATTGATGTTGATGAATGCCGGGAGCTTGGTTCCGAAGCTTGTTTCAATGGGGAATGCATCAACACCCAAGGTTCCTTCGAGTGCCACTGTCCAATGGATCATGTATTAGACTCTACTGGCCGCGTGTGCATTGATAAGAACATATCGCTTCTTTAACATACAAGGGAATTTGTTTTAACATAAGTGTTAGCCGAGCTGACTAACGCGCTAGCCCCGCTTCGGCATCGATGATGACGATGTTGAAGCTGGAAGACGGGGGTTCGATCCTGGCTGGCATATAAAATTTCTACCGGCTAAAACTCGGCTCCTTCGCTAACCCTACTAACACCTTACCAATGTGCTGTCTAAATGGGCTTTGTTACCGGTGACAATAAATAAATAAAAAAAAGTGTATAGTGATTGTTTGTTCTCTTCTTCACATATATTGATGTATTAAAAAATCCCGATTTTTATTTCACTTTATTTTACCTATATACCATATGGCCCATAAGAAATAAATATGTATATATTTTTTAAATTTAATTATTTATTTATTTTAGATTATGGGTATTAATATCATTTAGCAGATTCTATGTGTGTTTCTATTAATTTGTCTTTTTTTATATGTTTGTGAATTTCACTGTCAGTTTTAAATTAAATCGGTAAATTTTTGTTTTGTGGGGCTTAAAGTGGGACCTTATGGTCCGGAGCACAGCTACGTCTTTCACGCTGTTGGAGTCCCAATAGTGATTGTAATTTTTAATACATACCTACATATTTCAAAGAATAACATATGATTCATAAAGGACTAAGATATTGGGAAAATGCGAGGGTGATCCCGCGATTGGAAGTAGGTGTACACCTCTTTGGAAGTATTTTGGAAGTACTTGGAAATATTTGGAAGTACTTGGAAATATTTGGAATACTTGGAAATATTTGAAGTACTTGGAAATATTTGGAGAATGATACTTAGAAATTATTTGGAATTACTTGGAAATACTTGGAATAGTTGGAAATATTTGGAAGTACTTGAAATAATTGGGCTACAAGTGGAACAGTGGAAATAGGTGTGCATATATTAGGTCTAGCAGTTCACTCTCAGGGAAAATGCCTTTATGATCTAAAAATGTCTAATTTTTTATAAATAAACATGAAAATTAAAAAAGAAATGAAAATTAAATACTAGAGTGAAGAAATGAACACTTACTATGCATATAAGAAAATCAATCAGAAATAACAATTAAAATCTTTTCATAGTTCTTTTTATAAATTATTAAATTTTAACATAATTTGATTATATTTTTTTTTTTTAGATAATATGAAAGGCTCATGTTGGACCAAATATATTGATGGACGATGCGAGAATAACCTACCAAGACCGACCCTGAAATCCGAGTGCTGTTGTTCAGTGGGTCGTGCTTGGGGAAGCCCCTGTCAGATGTGCAACTTTCACATGTGCGAATGTTCAAAGGGATTCGCAAAAACAGATGGCAAAACCTGCACTGATATTAATGAATGCGAATTAAATGTAGGCATTTGTCAGGGCGGCGGGACTTGCATAAACACTGAAGGCTCCTTCACATGTGCATGTCCGCCTGGACTTACTCTAGATCCTACTGGTAAGTCATCACCAAAGAGTAATCAACCCAAATTTGATTTGTTTCTCTTTTAGTTCCTCTATTAAAGAGATTTACTAGAGAAATTGCAGCCTGAGGTCAGTGACGTAGCCAGAAAATGTTCATGGGGGGGGGGGGGACAATGCTCAAAGCAAAATATTTAGTGGGAATTTTTTTCGCATTAAAACAAATAGGTATTTCAAGAAATTAAAAAAGAACATAATTCTTGATTAAACATATTAGCCCAGTATATAGGAGTTTCAGATTACATCGGAAAAATATTTTATTATACCAAATCTATGTTTGTGACCTCGAAAGTGTGGAGGACAACTTTTAACTTTTGGTAGCCAAAAACCTCGAAATTTTCGGACTTTTTTCAGTTTTTCACTTTATAGCTCGAAAACGGTCCATATTTTTGTAAATAACCGCCCTATAGTAAATTAAAGAGGACAAAATTTCGCGTCGATTAAAAAAAATGCAAAAGTAGTTCGATTTTTTTGCCGATCCAAAAAACAGCCCCCGGATCACTTTTGAATATCCCAAAAACTCGGACTTTTTTCGATTTTTTTCCCATTTCTGATTTTCTATAAAGACCACTCTATACATTTTTAACTAGATTAAATTTTGCTACAATAAAGTTTCAAAGTCAACAAAATCTCCTAGAGAATGAAATGAGAAATCAAGTTTCTAGGATGAGTGGTTTTCATGTTATGAAGGAAAAACTGCGATTTTTTGCAAAAAATTACAGTTTTTCAAAACATCAACCTCATTGCGGCACGGGCTACTATTATCAAATTAAGATTAAACTTTATTTAAATTGTATCAAATTTAATCTAGTTCAAAAATGTATAGAGTAGTCTTTGTCGAAAACGTGCTATTTCATGGTCAAAATGGAAAAAAATCGAAAAAAATGCGAGTTTTTGGGATATTCAAAGTGATCCGGGGGGCTGTTCTGGATCCCCATAAAAAATCGAACTACTTTTGCATTTTTTTTATTTTATCGACATCTGTGTCCTCTTTAATTTATTATAAGATAGTTATTTACAAAATATGACCGTTTTTTCGAGTTATAAGTTTAAAACTGGAAAAAGTCCGAAAATTTCGAGGTTTTCGGCCACCAAAAGTTGTCCCCTACACTTTCGAGGTCGCAAACTTAGATGTTGCATACCCACACCATACCAAATGATCGTAGAAAAAAATATTTTCCTGCAATTAATGTAAGCTTGAAACACTTTTTGGTCTATATGCTGAGGCTATGTGAAATATATTTAATTAGGGTTAGTTTGCCATTAAGAAACGATTTGTCGTTGGCGTTACTCATCCCATGAGCCCTGCCCTTGGGGGGTTCTGACTCACCTGTAGCTACACCTCTGTCTGAGGTAGAATACATTTGAAACAACCCAGTTATGTAGTATATTTATAAAGCAAGTGAATTAAAAGCAACATATTATTGTTATATTTTAAATAAAAAGGTTTTAAAAGTCGATGAACATCTAGCAAATCGCTGATTAATTATGTCTTTTTCAACTTTACAGGAACGGTTTGCCTGGACTTGCGTGAAGAAACATGTTATTCAGAATTTCGTCGGGGAAGTTGTACAAAACCACTTGAAGGAACTTATAAACGTAATATCTGTTGTTGTTCATCAGTCGGAAAAGCGTGGGGAGAGACTCGTCCTTTTGGGAGTAGCCGATGCGAGGCTTGTCCCAGGCCCGGAACAGCTGACCATGCAGAACTTTGCCCCAAGGTAGTTGAGTATTTTGCTTTCCATTTAAGCGTTTGCTCATTTGCAAATACAAGCTTCTTTTATTATTTCGTCCATTAAGGAATCCAAAGGGAAATTATCCCATTTAACGTCAACATTCTTCCTTAATGTAATAGTTTTTAAATATCTTTAAATATTAATACAAGAAAATAAATAGAAATATTTCTAGTCACATATATCTACCATTTTAAAATGATATTATGTTTATTTAGGGATCCGGTTTTCTCGATCGAAAAGACATTAATGAATGTTCCGAATTTCCTGGGATTTGCACAAATGGACGATGTAGAAATACAATAGGCTCTTTCGGATGTAGCTGCAACAAGGGTTATACGCTGGACGAGACAGGCTTCAACTGTACAGGTGAGATTTCATATTGTTTCTGAGAATGAAGTGTCAGTGCATAAAAATTTAATATCAATGAATAGTTTAATTAAAAAATATTGAATATGTATTTTGAAAAATATTCTTCTTCTTCTTCTTTTTATGTAGAGTGAAAAATATTGAAAAATAAAAAATGTATAACTAAAACAAAAATCAATAGCGTTGATGACAGAAGTCAGTCTAGATTTTTTTTTTATTTGAAAATTCCCTAAGTATCTCATATTTTCAAAAGAAAAAAAAAATTATCTAAGCTGACCTCAAACGACACGCCAATAATTCTGCCTTTTATTTAATTAAACTGTCAATAAATAGTTAAAAATTTTTATTGACACACCTCAATCGAATAATTTATTTTTATAATATTTCTAGAAAAATATTCATTAAAATTGAATCAATATATTTTCTGCCTAATATAAATATTTTATTTATTAGAAACTATTAATTGAAAGTAACAGGAAGGGTAGTGAGGAAGAAAAATACCTCTGGTAAGTGAGGAAAGAAAAATTAACACATATCCAAACAAGGTGTAATTTATTGGAATCCTTTCTCCTTTTTCTTTCAAACTGACGTTTCGGAGGATTCTTTCCTCCTTCTTCAGGGTTTCAAGGGGTCAATGAAGGAAAAAATAAAATGCTTCCTTCCTCTCTCCACAGAAGTGTTTAAAACTTTTCTCTTCCTTAGCAGAAGCATAGAAAAATAATTTTTTTCTTCCTTTTCTTATTTATCAAATATAAGATAATTAAGAAAAGAAAGAAAAAACATTGTTTTTCTATGCCTCTCTAAGGAAGAAAAAGTTTTAAACACTTCTGTGAAGAGAGAAAGCATTTGATTTTTTCCTTCATTGACCCTTAAGCCCCTAAGAAGGAAGAATCCTCGAAACGTCAGTTCTGAAAGGAGGAAAAGATCAATAAATTACACCTTATTTATATGTTAATTTTTCATTCCTCACTACCCCTGGGCTACTTTCCATTACTTTCAATTAATAGTTCTACCAGTCTGTCTCTCTCAGAGAAAATTTCGTTTGCAAATAAATTAGAAACTATATCAGCTAATATTTCATTATTCGTGTCCATGATTAATAATCAAAGGAATCGTAGGGAGTTGGACAAGACTTTAAATTAAATTAAATACAAGTTTTGATTAAATATGCCATACGTTTCGTTGCTATTTTGCAACTTCTTCAGTGGCTGAAATAGTGAAACAAAGCCATTAGACATCTTTTTATTGATCATTTTTACAAAGTACAATAGTATGTTTGGTTAGTTTTTCTCACCTCATTTATTAAACTTATTTGTCAGGATTTTTTACTACGAGAAAAAACATTTCAAACAATATTCTTTTTTCTATCACAATTCATTCAACTCATCAACCAACATAAAATATAAACTTTTAAACAAATTAATTGTTTTTTGTCAAAAAACTAAAAGAATCAAATTGAACAAAGAAATTTTTTTTTTTATTATTTTTATTATTTATTTTAAGATGTCATTAAGAAGATTATTATGTACTAAGATATCTTTTAAGAAGTGCATTGATTATTTATTTTTTTATATTATAACATTCAATCTAGCAACTATCGACCCCTCTTGGTCAACTCCTGAATCCGACAAACAATTTACTTTTTTAAAAATAATCTTTTTTTCTCCTACTTTACTATTTAAATATACATTTGATAATTTATTTACATTATTGTCTTAATTCAAATAATTGACTATATACAATATTTAGATTATCCACATCTGTTCTAAAGTTTATTGTTTCGTTCTTTTTTATAAAATACATCTCACTAATATTCCGTTTAAACCAATTTGGTTCTATATCCAATATTTTTGTGTCTTCGAACGAAAACTTGTGCCCAGTGTTGAAATGATGGACTGCCAATGCTGTCTTGTTTTCTCTTTGCATATTTGTAATTTTACAATCGTTCTTATGTTGTGAAAGTCTTTTTGACAATTTCTGTTTTGTTTGGCCGATATAACATGCACTACATTCACAAGGTATCCTATATATCACATTTTTTTTATCTAAATGGTAAATTATTCTACACCGGATTTTAACACTGAGTGATAAAAAATATCACAAAGAGAATTATAAAAAAATAGAAGAGATTCTCATAAAGAATAATTACCCACCAGGTCTTATACATAACCTATTTAACAAGTTTAAATTACAAAAAAAGACACCTGAAGAAGATAATCTGGCCAAAAATTATACTAAATTCCCTTTCATCAAGCCGATGTCATTAAAGGTTAAAAAATGTTTTGAGAACACCAACGTAAACTTCGCTTTCTACAACATAAAAAAGATAACATCTATATATTCCAATATAAAGGGTAAAATGGACCATTTAGATAAAAAAAATGTGATATATAGGATACCTTGTGAATGTAGTGCATGTTATATCGGCCAAACAAAACAGAAATTGTCAAAAAGACTTTCACAACATAAGAACGATTGTAAAATTACGAATATGCAAAGAGAAAACAAGACAGCATTGGCAGTCCATCATTTCAACACTGGGCACAAGTTTTCGTTCGAAGACACAAAAATATTGGATATAGAACCAAATTGGTTTAAACGGAATATTAGTGAGATGTATTTTATAAAAAAGAACGAAACAATAAACTTTAGAACAGATGTGGATAATCTAAATATTGTATATAGTCAATTATTTGAATTAAGACAATAATGTAAATAAATTATCAAATGTATATTTAAATAGTAAAGTAGGAGAAAAAAAAGATTATTTTTAAAAAAGTAAATTGTTTGTCGGATTCAGGAGTTGACCAAGAGGGGTCGATAGTTGCTAGATTGAATATTATAATATAAAAAAATAAATAATCAATGCACTTCTTAAAAGATATCTTAGTACATAATAATCTTCTTAATGACATCTTAAAATAAATAATAAAAATAATAAAAAAAAAAAAAATTTCTTTGTTCAATTTGATTCTTTTAGTTTTTTGACAAAAAACAATTAATTTGTTTAAAAGTTTATATTTTATGTTGGTTGATGAGTTGAATGAATTGTGATAGAAAAAAGAATATTGTTTGAAATGTTTTTTCTCGTAGTAAAAAATCCTGACAAATAAGTTTAATAAATGAGGTGAGAAAAACTAACCAAACATACTATTGTACTTTGTAAAAATGATCAATAAAAAGATGTCTAATGGCTTTGTTTCACTATTTCAGCCACTGAAGAAGTTGCAAAATAGCAACGAAACGTATGGCATATTTAATCAAAACTTGTATTTAATTTAATTTAAAGTCTTGTCCAACTCCCTACGATTCCTTTGATTATGTCATTAATATTTAGTTTTTTATATTTCATATGGATATTTAATAGAATTATATTCAGAATTTACCATCTGTAATAAATTAATATGAAAAGGAAGATCTATTTCATAGCTTAAATGTGTGTCCGATATACAATGCAATGAAGGGGTTTACATAAGGCAGACTATTGTAAATGTTGAAGCTTGCTTAGATTTTTTGAGACCTCAGTGTTCGAAAAAGTTGAGGTGCTTATATAATTATCTTAGAGGTGCTCTGCGTCTCCATTCATTTTTTATAAATGTATGAAGGAAAGAGAAAGTAGAAAATGAAAGGAATAATCGGATTGCTTTTTGTAATATGATGTGTTCATTAATTTATTTATCTCAACCCTTTTATTAAATTGTATTAATTCTATATATACAATAAATAAATAATTAAAATATTTCGAATTTACTACATTCAAAAGTACGTTTAAAAATGAAAATTTTGAAAAAAAAACCCGTCTAATTTGGCCCATTTCACGCGAAGTCATGGGCATTTAAAAAAAGTAACGTAAATTTTTAAAGATTAATATCTCTAGAAAGGTTTAGTAAAAAAAAAATTGAAAAAAATCATCAAGGCTAGTTCAACGAGTACTAAAACATAAAAATTTTCTAAAAAATCGGAGGTGCAAAAGCAAATTGTTATACGATTTGCCGTGGAATGCCCCATATGTTGTATTTAGATATTTTGCAAAAAACTGAATCTGTATCTATATATAGCTGTTTTGGAAAATTCAAATTTGTATCTAGATGATTTTGAAAATATATCTTTAACAACAGTGAATATAGCCGTTTCGTTTCTAACGAAGATATAGAATGGCAGACTTCACTACCTTCCTTTAGGCCTTCTCAATAAATTCTATTGGAAATTGGTTGCAACAACACCACTGGGATTGGGAAGGCTGAAAAAATGAAAACAGCCCACCTAAGGCCGTCACCCACCAGAACAAATCGTCTACATGTTGCTTAGTTTTTCGGATCTACCAAGGCCTTTGCTAAATTAATATAATATATTGTATATAACACCGATTTTACTCTCAAATAAGAAAAAATATTTAAATTAAACAGCTAATTTAATTTAATTTTTGGTAATAAATCTTAATATAATTTGAATCCATTATTATAATTTTTTTAATTGAGAATATTTTTCTCTAATAAAGACTAATGTATTATAATCGAAAACTTGTTAGTAATCGTTTTAAAATTTCTTGTATATTTTTTATTATTTTAAAAATATAATTTTTAAGTTTATTTGCCCACTAAATTTTTCAATATGGTTCATTATTAGAAAAAACATTCTCGATTTCTTTTATTTGTTCCTTTTTATACATGATTAATTTTGAAGAACAGAAATTAAAATAAAATAATAATAATACATACGGAATAAGCATTACAATATTTCTTATAGATATTGATGAATGTAATATTTTACACGGCCTTTGCGGAATGGGGGCATGTAAAAATTCACCTGGGAATTTCGAATGCATCTGCAACGTGGGCTTCGAGACCAACATGATGATGCAGGTGTGCGCTGGTGAGTTACTATTTATCTAGTTATTTATCTGTTTAGTTCACTCCAAATCAACAGTCATCTTAGAAAACTAACAACAAATGGCGAAACCATTAATTTATTATAGTTAATCTAGAAAAGGCGTCGACAACCTAGTTTGATAATTTCAAGGGATCCACATGAGTCCCCCAAATGAACAAAAATTTACATGTAATTCACATCCGGAGTTAAGCAATAATTGTATTAGCATTATATATATATTTAAAGTGAATGTAATGGAAGGCAGCCCAGAGGTAGTGAGGAAAGAAAAAATTAACAAATATAAAATACGGTGTAATTTATTGGAATCCTTCCTCCTTTCCTTTCAAGCCGACGTTTCGGAGGATTTTTCCCTCGAAACGTCGGTTTGAAAGGAAAGGAGAAGGATTCAATAAATTACACCGTATTTTATATTTGTTAATTTTTCTTTCCTCCTACCTCTGGGCTGCCTTCCATTACATTCACTTAAAATTTCTACCAGTCCGTCTCTCTCCAGAGAAAATTTCGTTCCAAGAAAATATATATATATTTGATTTACAAAAAACTATAATATATAGGTATTTAAAACATAAACATGAAAGCATGAAACCAACACTTTGGGAAAATATAAATAAGAAAAACATTTTGGTTTGATTACAAAATTGCAGTAACCTTGCGCGGATTTAGGTTTTTCGGGGGCCTAGCGATTGAAGTAATGGGGGGCCCCATTTTTTGTTAGATTACGAATCTCTAAATTAGGGTTTAAAATTCATTTTTAATAACATTAAAATTAAAGACGGCCAGTCTCATCCAACATCCGTCAATTTTTGGACTCCTTACCGACCCTATTGCTGTTGACACAGTGGCTGTTTTTCTGTCTGTTAGAGCATTGTATCACATAAACTAAATACTTGAAATTTAGTAGGTATATGTATTCATTTTCCCGCAAATCAAAACTTTTTTAAGTCTTTTTTGTACTAACACAATTTTAATCAAATATGGAAAAATTCACCATTTCACTCAAGCCTCGCTTATCAACGACATATAAGAACACATTTGATATCTCAACTGTTTTGGAATAATATAATCGTTTGTCTTATCAAAATGGGCTGTCAATCAATTTTTTTCGACCAAGCTAGGGATGATTTTTCTTAAACTAATCTTAAATAAGAATCTAAATCATCATCAATTATAATATTTGTAATAGTGCCTACTTAGCTTAGTAATGGTGGACGCTCGGAATCGATATAGCACAGGAAGAACAAGTCTTTTCTTATTTTTATTAGAATTTCTTCTGTACTAGATATCGATGAATGCGAAAGAACTCCCGGCCTATGTAGAGGAGGTGTCTGTATCAACACTCCTGGCAGTTTTAAGTGTGAATGTCCATCAGGACATGAATTGGCTCCTGACAAACAATCATGTAAAGGTAAGTCACCTCTGTAAACTGTATTTTATCCATTTTTCTATATATCTAAAAAAGTGTAATAATTTCTTAGTTAATTAATTATAATATAATGTAACATTTTATTATCTTTAGACTAGAAATTTTCTGTAGAAAACCAAAGAACTCATATGATCTTAGAAGAGTTTTATGTTGATTCTCAAAGGATTTTCATAAAAAGTTCATTTTGGCCTATTTTTGAGACTGCATGGAGATGGATCAGCAATGTTTGAATTCAAAACATTTCGTTTTATTAGTATTCAAAGCTTCATCTTTAATTATCGTTTGCTTCTGGCTCAAATAGAATTCGATTTTTGTTATAATTCAAGTTTTAAGGGATCTAGAAACAAGCGGTAAATTGGAGATGAAAGAGAAAGAAAGATATTAATAAAACACAATAAATACAATCCATGATACAGCCTTACACTTAAAATTTCTTCCATCTCCGGCAGAATCTTACATTCAAGTTTTTTAACTTGAATAAAATTTTCTAGCTGAGCAAATACGTATACAAGAATTTCGTCTCTGAGGTTAGCCAACTGCTCGGAATGCAAGTTTGGTATTTAGATTCGACTCCTGAGGGAATGATCTCTTCTGACATTAAATAAAACATATATAATTGATTCTCGGCCTTTAAATTTTTAATAATATTTTAGCGAAAGTATAACGTAACGGGTGACGATAAATTTAAAAAAAACACTATCTTTTTTAAAAATAAAAAACTCACTTGCTTTTTAATCAAAATATTTTTATTTCAAATATTGCTGCTCCATGTTTTACTTTTAACATTTCAAAAATGATTCAAAATGGTCTTTTTCGGAGCTCTGACCGAAAATATATCTGTTGTAAAAATCAGAAAATTATCTAAAAATTAGCGAAAAACTCTGCTAGGATCAATTTTTTGGTTATTGCAGAAAATGTTTAATCAAATTTTGAGGAACAATGTAATCTACTATACCAGCATCATAACTCGCTATTTTCCCCAAAATCTTGAATAATTCATAACACGACAGTGAATCGTAATTGAGAAGTAACAATCTGTTTCAGATATTGATGAATGTTCTCGCACGAGCGGCATCTGTTCCAACGGAGTCTGTGAAAATATGATGGGTACCTATCAATGCGTTTGCAACGATGGCTACCAGCAAACAGGACTCAAATCCCATTGCGAAGGTTCGATGAAGAACAAATTTAAAAACTTATTCGTTTATTTAATATATGTGTAATTTATTTTTAGATATCGACGAATGTGAGGAAATTAAAGGAGGGTGCGATGAGATCTGCATCAACACTCCTGGAAGTTATTCCTGCACTTGCAGGTTATTATTTTACTTTTTAGATTATGCGCCTTTTTTAGTTTATTCTTTTTATCCGAAAAAACTATTTAATTATCAATCCTAAAAATTAAATATTTGAAAATTTTATGAGAATGGTTAATTTTTGGAAATTCTTGCCAAATGAATGTAGTAATAATGTGTAGTATTATTACACTGGGTGACTCTAGTCCCCACTATTGACCGTACCGCCCGATTGCACATTAATTAATCTGATATTAATACATAGTTTATAACAGCGGTGTTCAATCTTCGGGCTTTCTTGAGTCAGATTTGAAGAAAAGAATTTCTCCGGCCGCAGATGAAATGTTAGGTAATAATTCAAACGATAGTGGTTAATCAAAGAAGATAGTAAATAAATGTATTATAATGATATTCACAATGATAAATAGCAAAAAATATCATAGCATAATACGATATGCGATATGGAATCCATACTACAATTAAAAATAAACTGCAACGGATCGTTGCTAAACTTTATCCAAATTCATTTGAAATATTAATATCTTTATTCCTTTATTATTAATCAAATATCAATTGCTATTTGTAGTTCATGTTAACTTTAATTCAAAAATAATGATCGATTCTCATTTAACAGTCGAGGAATGACCATTCTACATTAGATTTTTGACGCTTCGATTATTATTGGTAACCATTGCTGAAGACATGGAGGAATCGGCTTAAAATCAAAAATAACAATCAATTCTTATCTAATACTAGAGGAATAACCTTATTGCATTCCATTTTCGATGTTTTGACTATTAATGACAACCTCTACTGAAAACGTGGAAGAATCGACTTAAAATCAAAAAGACTAAATTCTTTTTTGATAAACAACTCAAGATTGAGTTCAAGCTTGCCCAAGGTTCTTAATTAGGATATTAAATTTCATCAAAATTAGTTAAGTCATTTTCAAGATATTTAGAAAAAACTAAAAAAGTACCGAGATAAAGTACTAATGTCTGTAGGCCGATATGTACCAAAAACTAAACAGCGCTTCATTTTGTTAAAATAATTGTAGGTTTTCAATTTCATTTCAATCGGTGCAACGGTGTGGAAAAAATCGTGGGCCAAAAAAACGATAACATCCATCCATCCATCCGCACGCACTAAATGAAAAAATCGCACTTTTTGCCTCTCGACGAGACCCCATGCAATTTTTGGCAAAACCGTCACGTGCTAAAATTCAATCTAATTGTACTATATACTAAAATTTGTGATTTTAATTGAGTTCATGGGTTCCGTAGTCTTTAACTGAGGACCCTTGGAAGTCGCGCTTGCCGCGAGACCGATTACAATACTTTCCCCATGCTTCGCATTGGATAAAGTAAAAATTGCACTTTTTGGCCTCTCGACGAGACCCTATGTAATTTTTGGCAAAACCGTCACGTGCTAAAATTCAACCTAATTGAATACTACAATTTGTTTGATGCAAATAAACATATACACATATATCTCAAGATGATATATCTGTATATATATTATTTATTTGTTTGAGACTATAGTTTCGAAGACTTGGTCTTCATCATCAGTCTTTCTTCAATTATAAATGTTTTTCATGGAGTCAATATCATATGCCTATCCTAGCCCTCCAGCAGTGACGAAAGAACACCAAGTTTTCAGTATCCATATGATATTGACTCCATGAAAAACATTTATGAGTGAAAGACTGATGATGAAGACCAAGTCTTCAGACTATAGTCTCAAACAAATAAATAATATATATACAGATATATCATCTTGAGATATATGTGTATATGTTTATTGCATCAAACAGAGGACAACCTCTTTGTTTCTCTTTGTGAATCAACAACTCTGCTACTCTCGGCAAAACAAAAACTTTTCAATTACTACAATTTGTGACTTTAATTGAGTCCATGGGTTCCGTAGTCTTTACTTGAGGACCCTTTGAATTCACGCTTGTCACGAGACCGATTACAATACTTTCCCCATGCTTCGCATTGGATAAAGTAAAAAAAAAACAGGAAGTGTAAAGGCTACGAAGAAACTGAAACAGGCCAAAAAATCGTAACTGGAATTCATCCAAAAAGACTTGCGATAACACTGTGGAATGTCACAGAACAGTGTCGAAAAATTATTAAATTATTTATTTAATAATTAAATATTTGAGCATTATTTGTTGATAATAATTGTTAAAAATAATTATTAGAAATTTTTTTTGAGATCTAATTGATTTAATATTTTTTTTATTTGATGTAGTATAAAAAAATAGTTCTTATGAAAGTTGTTCAGTTTTTTTTTCAAAATTAAGGATCTGTAAAGAAATATGTAGGTTTACATTTAAAAAACAGAACTTGAACTCTAAATATCCTCGAAAGCTTGTTCTAGGTCGCCAAACAATAATGTACTTTAGTTTCCATCTTGATATAAATAAACTTTTATTTGAAACTTTTTTCATATAATGCACTGTTTTTGATTTATAAGACTGTCTCAAGATAAAAAAAACTCACCCGGTATTTCTACATAGCAATTAAATCTCTTTTGCTGGTTAGCCATATGGACTTTAGTTTTGCGTCTTCTCAAAAGGCCAACTCGAAACATTGCAGTCAAATTGAGAGATTTAACAATTTTCAAATTTTTCCCCATGAATTTTGTTTCCGATAAAATCTCACAAATCAAACTAAGTAATGAAGCATATTTAACTTTTGTAACCAGGTTCTAAAGTAATTTATTATTATATCAATCTCTAGGTTTGAATATCTTTTTTGCATCCAAATATAAATATTATTCATTTTAAAGAAAATCAACAAAATTTTTAAAACTAATAATTCTCTAAAAAAATAATATAAAATAATTTATTAAGAAATTGAAACTGAACATGAAATCACTTCTTTCGAAACATTATAAATATCAGATACATACAAGGTGAAGCTAATATAGAGCATGTAAAAAGCCTAACAAATGCAAATTCCTTATCCCGAGAGTTCGGTACCCTATATCTTTCAAAATATTTGAGTTATCAAATTCGTTTATTTTTCTTTGTTAAAAAGAGAATGAGTTTTGTTGTTTGTTTTTATAATTATAATGAAAGTTGCTTTTTGCCGAGCGTAGTAGAATTTTTATAAATTAAATGAGACAATAAAAGAATGAGTCTTCTGGTGAAAAAACAAATTTTTAATTTATTTATAACGAGACTATATACCGGGTGAGTTTTTACTTTATCCAATGCGAAGCATGGGAAAGTATTGTAATCCTTCTCGCGGCAAGCGCGACTTCCAAGGGTCCTCAGGTAAAGACTACGGAACCCATGGACTCAATTAAAGTCACAAATTGTAGTATTCAATTAGGTTGAATTTTAGCGCGTGACGGTTTTGCCAAAAATTACATAGGGTCTCGTGCCAAAAAGTGTGATTTTTTATTGCATTCCATTTTTGATGTTTTGACTATTAATGGCAACCTCTACTAAAAACGTGGAAGAATCGACTTAAAATCAAAAAGACTAAATTCTTTTATGGCAAACAACTCAAGCTTGAGCTTCCAAAAAAATGGCACTTTTTGGCCTCTCGACGAGATTCCAGGTAATTTTTGGCAAAACCGTCACGTGCTAAAATTCAATCTCATTGAATACTTCAATTTGTGACCTTAATTGAGTCCATGGGTTCCGTAGTCTTTACCTGAGGACCGTTTGAAGTCGCGCTTGCCGCGAGACCGATTACAATACTTTCCCCATGCTTCGCATTGGATAAAGTAATAATGAATAGACAAAAATTGATAATAAATCAGCAATCGTATGCTTTAATTATTATTAAAATTAGTAGATATAATAAAAATAATTTTTAGAACAAAAAAAACCGACTTCAAAAAATTAAATGCATCAAATAAAATAATAAGAACTCAAAAATCAAATAAAATGCACTAAAAGGTATAAAATAATTATCTAATTTAGTTACAACTACGAGTATATGACGAAATTTTTCGATTAAATCACTCTTTGAAGTCGGTGCTAAACAAACTATATTAGCGAGCTTACGCTATGTTGTCTTCATTACATGCCAAACGTACTAAGTTCTTACTTACTAAGATCCTTCGAATGCGATTCATAAAATGCATGATTGGCACCGACTTCAAAAAGTGATTTCATGGAATGGGTTTAGCTGTAACTAAATTAGATAATTATTTTATATCTTTTAGTGCATTTTTATTTGATTTTTGAGTTCTTATTATTTTATTTGTTGCATTTAATTTTTTTAAGTCGGTTTTTTTCTAAAAATTATTTTTATTTGTCTTTTTAAGTGATGTTTACAATGCATCGCAGGTAGATGGGTAGGCCTTTTGTTCTCACATCAGGTCGTTCGACTTTTTTTTATTATACAAGTTTTTTCCATTATTTGCCCAAAAGAATTGAAGATTTCCGTTAATTCTCATTATATATATATATATATATATATATATATAGAAAAATGTATGTTTTAAAGAATTTTACGATTCCGCAGTCATTACATCGTTGTGTCGCGGGTTGAACAGTCCTGATTTAGAAACTATAGGTCTGTGACAGAGATTGCAGACGGACACACAAACAACGAGTATCCCCAAAAGTGTTTCGTTTCTCTCATTTTTAGTACGGAGCCCTAAAAATAATTAAACATCTAAAATAAAGAATAAAAAAACCTTTCTCCAAAAACAGTATTTTAATAGTTATTATTATTAATTTCTCTGTTTGAAAGCCTGTCTGTCCTTCTTTGGAGCGTTTTCTGACAGTTTATTTGTTGCAGTACCGGTTACATGCTTCTTTTGGATGGTCGATCTTGTTCTGATGTCGATGAATGTAAAGCTAACAGTCGAATCTGCAACGGCGGAAAATGCTCGAATACTCAGGGGTCGTTTACTTGTTACTGCACGGAAGGCTTGAAACCCGGCTTGGATGGCTCATCCTGTCTAGGTAATTAGAAAAAAAAAAAAAAAACTTTATACCTATAATTTCTCAAATATTTCGATTAAATTCAAATTCACACAATTTGATTAATGGGTCATTCCTGAAACTCGATGTAATAGGTCCACCGATGTAACTAGATGTACATTTGACTATCTACATCAATGGAGCGCCTATATTGCATTTTCAGAATCGGCCCATAAATCTCCAAAAAAAAATTCTCATTTTTGGCAATTTTATTTTGGACATTTTAAAGATCTTCGTTTTAACACCATATTTTTTTTAATTATATAAAAAATATATTCAAATTTAATTGATTCATCATCAGTCCTGAAGATGGTGAACGAAACATTATCGGCATCAAGCAATCAATACATTTTATAAGGATCTATTGAGAAAATACCGTTATTTAAACATCTTAAATTTTCTTTAATTTTTTTACTTTAAAAATGAATATTGGAGGAAAAAATTCTCAAAATTCCTATGAAGAGGGAATACTGCCAACTAAATAATTTAACTAATTTTATTATTTTTTTTAATATTAAACTAGAGGGGGGGGTGATAACTTTCTAAGACTTGGTACATTATATGCAAATTTTCGTGATTTGGCAATTTTTAATTAAGAACAGTTTGAGCCACAAATTTGGAACTTTGCAGTATTTTGTTAAAAGAAAATGAGCGATATCACAGCTTTTGGTCTTCAAGAAAGCCTTCAGTAAAGAGGGTCGAGAAAATGATATTTTAAAAGATATTAATTATTTCGTCAAAATATCTTGGCTTAGTAGAGCTAGTTCGTATATTACTGAATTTTGACTATTCTCTAGCTCAAGAAGCAATGAGAATATCAAAGGCAATACAATATTTCATCGATTTCACGAATTAATAATAGAATGCTCCTTTGATATGGTTATTGAGAATATCAAATAGTAATTCATCATTTAAAGAGACCCCACAGTGACACCTAACATTTTATTTTATTGCGAAACTCTAAATGAGTAAAGGGAAATTAATTTCAAAAGTAAGCTAGGACTATCCGGGAGAGGTCTATAAGGTTTTCTTTTTTCCGCAGGGATAATTCAACCCCATTAAAATCTTTCTTATATTTCAAAAGATTAGATATGTCTAGCAGTAGACATAAACTAAACAAGATTGTCTTTAAATAAAGTATTTTAGAAAAGATTATGCCTAGGAAAAAATAAATTAAATTGAAGGAAAATTGTCAAGTCTGAGTATCCTCTGTGTAATTTCAACTTCATAGATTTTTACTTATTTTTCAAATTTAACATTATATTTTTTATAATACACGGCATGAAAATACTCTAAATGTTTTGAAATTTTAGGGATGTATTTATATATTTATATGTAACATTCGTAAAAATTCAACAACTTTGCTACTCTTATCTGTTATTTTTTTTTAATGTATTTCACCCTAAAATTATAGACTAAATTTCAGAATATCTATCATTATTTATTTATTGAGATTTATTAATAATTTTTCTTGTATTTTATTTGATCTAGATATAGATGAGTGTGCTGAAAAGCCTTGCGGAAATGGCGATTGTCAGAATACAATAGGCTCGTTTATGTGTCGTTGCTTGGCTGGCTTCTCAGCTAAACCAGGAGGAGATCCAGCTTGTACAGATGATGATGAATGCATGCTCGGCGACTACCAATGTGATGAAAATGCAGATTGCGTAAACACCCAGGCAAGTTTTTCAATAATCGAACTATATTTTACAAGTTAAGTACTTCCGGGCCTCCCTCGAGAAAAACATTAATTTTTATTTAAAAAATAAGAAAAGAAAGAAGGCTATTTGTAACCGACTTTATAATCATAGATCTTGGTAGATATCTAAAATTTAAATTGGCCTTCTTTCTTTTATTTATTTTTAAATTTCAAATAATAAGGGAATAAAACGCTGTTGTTTTAAAATAATTTGAAACAATTTCATTTATTTCTCTTAAAATAAAAATTATAAAACACTTAAACGTTAGAATTTATTAATTTACTATTGGAATCGATTGAGCAGTTGAACAAGGCTTCTACAACTATTAAAGATTTTATTAATTAAAATTAAAAATTATTTTCAAAAATTATGACTAACAAAATTATATAAACTTTGGATAGTTTAAAATAAATATAGATGCAAATGTCTCAGGTCTCGAAAATATGAATTTTACAAAATTCTAACGTTCCTTAAACTCCATAACATCAAATTTAAATTATTTAAAAATAATTTCATTGAATAACATAACCTAATTATAAATAAACAAAAAAGAATTAATTTAAATAATTATTTTTCTGAGTGTAGCTAGAGTCCTTTAACTTATTATAAATCCTAATAAATCAAAAATTGACTTTTCTCCTTTATATAAATATCCGTCGTTTAAAGAACATGTTCCCCATTTCTCAAGAAGTAAATAAATTCAATTGTGACAATAACTCCATTAAATATCCGAGTGAAACTATAGTATCAGAAATCAGAGCTAAAAGTTTTTCTTCCCGATAGTAGCAGAGCTGTGGATTTTATAAGAACAAATCGGAGAGGGTGTCCACTGCTTGATACAAATAAATATTTCCTTTATTTGAGATTATAGTATCGAAGGCTTTACATTCATCTTCTTTTTTTATTATACATATTAAATTTGTTTTTCTTTTGTCCATTAAGTGACAATGAATGAAGATTTTCTCTTTTAATTCTATGACCTCCAGAGACTGGAACTCGCTCCCAGCCACGGTCTTCCCCGCGACTTATAACCTTCAGCTGTTTAAGACCCGTATCCACAGATACCTTCGACCCCTACCCAGCCCATAAAAACCCTTCTTCTTCTTCTTTTTACGATGGAGGGGCCAACCCAAGCCTTTAGGGGATTCACCTTTTTGGTGTAACTCCGTCTCCCATCATTTTCATTAAAAAAAAAAATAAGTTCGAATAGCAATCACACATTACTTACTGTTTACAGTACCCCCAATGAATTATTCAATTTAATTTAACTGTCAAAAGAAAAAGAAAATATAATATTTATAATAAGACCTCCGATATAATAATCTCAAATAAATAAAATAATATGAACCTATAAAGGAATATGTACCTTTATGTATTTATAAGCATCAGGTAGAGGACATCCTTTTTGATTTGATCCTATAAAGAAAACACAATCTTTTATTTATTTATGTCTTAAAAAATAAAAAATTCGAGAAGCATACATTAAAAGTTTGTTTTTCTAGGGTTCTTATGAATGTCACTGTATGGATGGGTTCACCGGCAATGGAATCGTCTGTCGAGACATCAACGAGTGTCTTGTGAACAACGGAGGTTGCCATCAGAATGCCCAATGTATCAACGTCGATGGCTCTTTTAGGGTGAGTTTAACCAATTAACTCATGTACGATTAGGTATATGTTGCATTAAAAGCTTCAAGCTTAGTAAATGTATACTAGACTGGTCGTTAAAAATTGTATTTTTCCGACGCCCCTAAAAAGCTTCCTTTTGATGAAAAACGCTAGGTAATTTTTTTACTTTACCATACAGGGTATGGTCAAGTATTGTAATCGTGCATGAAAAAAGTGTTTTTTTCCTTCTTTTTTTCGAAATATCTCAAAAACGGCTTGAACTATTTTGATTAAAAAAAATTGAGCGAAACCATGGCATTTCGGTTTACAAAAAAGCCCTAATAAGTGAACATCGAAAATATTATATTTTTCGAGATAATAATTGTTTTGTCAAAATGTCTGTTAGTCTGTTAGTCTGTGCGTTACCAAATTTTGTGGACGAGCTATCTCAAAAACTAGTGTGAATATCGAAACCAAATTTCACACGTAGTTTTGGTCCATTGAGATTAAGAGCTGATTAGATTTTGGTACATATCGACCCAAAATTAAGGGGGGTGGAGGGGGGGGGGTTAAGAATTAAAAATCTAGGCCATTTGAGCAAATTCAAACAAATTTTGTATACACAATCAGTGGGACCCCAGAAATCTAAAAATGCAAAAACTAACCGCCCAAAATGGGGTGGGAGGGGTCAAAAAAAGAAAATCTTGGCCATTTACCAAACTCAACGAAAGTTTGTATACATAATCATTGGGACCCCAAAAGTCTAAAAATCCAAAAATTAACCGCCCAAAATGGGGGGGGATCAAAAAATGAAAATCTAGGCCCTTGTACCAAACTCAACCAAATTTTGTATACATAATCAGTGGGACCCCAGAAGCCTAAAAATGCAAAAATTAACCGCCCAAAATGTGGGGGGGGGGTGTAGAGGTCAAAAAATGAAAATCTAGGCCCTTGTACCAAACTCAACCAAATTTTGTATACATAATCAGTGGACCCCCAGAAGTCTAAAAATGCAAAACTTTACCGCCCAAAAAGGGGGGGGGGTCAAAAAATGAAAATCTAGTCTCTTGTACCAAACTCAACCAAATTTTGTATACATAATCAGTGGGACCCCAGAAGCCTAAAACTGCAAAAACTAACCGCCCAAAATATGTGGGGAGAGGGGGGGGTAAAAAAATGAAAATATAGGCCCTTGTACCAAACTCAGCCAAATTTTGTATACATAATCAGTGGGCCCACAGTAATCTAAAAATGCAAATAACACCCCTACATGATTATAAATAATTTTATTAAATATTAAATATAAGTGAGGGGCAAGGTTGTATGGTAAAGTCAAGTGGATGGCCACATCAGAACACGTCAGCTTATTTTTTATTAAAGACAACACGTATTTTCATCAAAAGGAATCTTTTGGGTTTCTTCAGGGTTTCAAAGGGTCAATGAAGGAAACAAACAAAATGTTTCCTTCCTCTCTCCACAGCAGTATTTAAAACTTTTTTTCCTTAGCAGAAGCATCAAATATCAAAATTTATATATAATTAATAAGAGAGAATTTTTTTTTTTTTTTATGCTTCTGCTATGGAAGAAGGAGTTTTAAACACTGCTGTGGAAAGACGAAGAAACACGTTGTTTGTTTTCTTAATTGACCCCTTGAAACCCTGAAGAAGGAGGGAAGAATCCTCCGAAACGTCGATTTGAAAAGAAAGGAGGAAATAATCCAATAAATTACACCTTATTTGGAAATGTGTTAATTTTTCTTTCTTCGTTACCTCTGGGCTGCCTTCCATTACTTTCAGTTAAAATTTCTACCAGTCCGTCTCTCTCCAGAAAAAATTCGTGCAAATAAAGTTTGTATTAATAATCTGCATGTACTAAATTTCAATTTTATAGCTCAAACCGTTCCTGACAGAATTTGCCAAATGCCCAAAACTTGCAGTTAGAGTACTAAGTCTAGACTAAATATAAATGTTCAAATTACTAATGGTAACAGACTTAAAATTACTAAAGAAATCACACACTGCCGAGGCGTTTTTTACGCCAATGAAATAAAGTTTAAAAAGTTTTCATATTTTTCAAAAATTTATATTTTAATATTACAAACAAAATATTAACTTATTTTTTAATTAATATTTTGCTCTATCATAAAAAAATCAAAATTTTTATTATTTTGTTTAATTAAATATTCACAAAATAACATGATACATAAATTAAAAATCTCTACGGCTAATGTGGTCTTTCTTGTAAGCCCCTGGGATATGAAATATTTCAATGGCTATTATCTAAAATTAAAAATTAATCATAATAATGTAAAACAACAGCATGAGTTGATAATGTAATAGTAGAAAATGATGAGCACTTGTGTGATCGCAAATGGAGAAAAATCATTATGCATGTGGATATTTTTTCTGCACCTCCCTAAAAATCGAAGATTGAACCGCGATTGGAATTAGGTGTACAGCGTCTTTGGAATTATTTGGAATTACTTTGGAATTCATTAGAAAATCTATTGTCATCTATCGTCTTATACTTGGAAATGAAAGTGGAACTGGAAGTAGGTGTACATGATTTTAGTTCGCGCCTCACCCCTCGCTAAAAATAATTCTGTCTATGACTATATTACTATTACTTGCTGTTTGATTTGTCCATAAATATAATGACGTACATTGATTTTGAGAGTTTTAATTCTAGAAAATGTATTTTACCAAATATGGTTCTATGTAATCTAGTGACCAGCAACCCCACTCCTCTGCACATTAACATCTAGTGAAATTAAAATTAATATAATAGAAGTAATTTCTTATAGATGAGCTGGTAAATATCAATTGAATTTGATATAGTGCCCAGTCCAAGATAATGAAAATAAACATAATCTCAACAAAAACACTTGTGTAAAAAAAGGCCAAGTTCGATTAATAAAATCCGTTTGCCAAAAAAAGTAGTGAGATCTAATGTGCTGCCAAGTTCAACATCATCAATTTATTAAATGAGTCGAGAATATATTAGTAACTTCAATTAAAACGCATGTTTTTCATTTCACATGTCCCTCTATATTTTTTATTGATTTCACATTTTTGGTTGAAATTGTTTTCATAAAACTTGGCTTTTACGCATTAAATTATTATTATTATTGTTTGATAGGGCCTCCACCATTCCCCTTTTATTAAGATCCCATGATATGGTAACTAGTAACTAGTGACATACATAATAATGCGTAAAAGCCAAGTTTTATGAAAATAATTTACAACTAAAAATGTGAAATCAATAAAAAATATAGAGGACATGTGAAATGAAAAACATGCGTTTTAATTGAAGTTACTAATATATTCTCGACTCATTTAATAAATTGATGATGTTGAACTTGGCATGCATTAGATCTCACTACTTTTTTGGCAAACGGATTTTATTAATCGAACTTGGCCTTTTTTACAGAAGTGTTTTTGTTGAGATTTCACTTCTTTTTGTAAGTTGGATTTATCCTATAAATTTAACCCCTTCATTTCGATTTTTCAATTTCGTCCTTTATTAATGTGTCAAGCTTTACCAGTATGCCAAATTTCAGCATTCTAGGTTCATTGAATTTTTAGTTTATGTTAAGTAAGCCTATAACTTTCACCCCTTCATTTTAGGTCCTGAAGAAGGAAAAGTTTCGATTTTTGGATTTTTCCCATTAATTGTACCCCAAAATTATTTTTACTTCGCAAAAAAAAAATTCTTTCAGGACGCCTGGTTCACTTGTAATTCATATATGAATGAAATTTTTATGGGTAATAAAAATATGGGGCCTGTTAAACAGGTTGATATAGTTAGCGCGAGAGAATTTCAGCTACGTAGTGTTATAGGTTGCCTAATATAGGGGTAACACAAGTATTATTCTTATTATAGGGGTGTTGTTTTTAGTATTCTCCAATTTATAACGATATTTAGAATAAATACATATTTATAGCTTTATTTATATGATATACGTTACCTATAAATGTTCGAACGCTTTGGAGATATTCAAGTACCAAGGCCAAAAGTTTGCCGAGGGTTTAAATAGAGAAATAAATAAACTGCATGCTTCTAATATTTTATTTACATATTTTTCTTAATTAAATAACATAAGAATATCATATATAATCATTTTATATCTGTTTCATACAAGTAATTAGATTTTTTAAGTGTGAATCACTTGTGCACTGGGAGGACTGAGAACCAATTTTTACTCTCTGGGCCTAGCACATATGATTCGCAATTAAAAAATCCAATTAGTGCATGAAATACATATAAAATCATAATATATGACTATTTTATGTAATTTCTAGCAAATTACAATAAATTTTTTACAACCGAATTACGGCGTTCAACGTGCTAGCTTAATTGGAATGTCATTTTCAATCGTTTTTCAAAGCCGAAGTTTCGAATAATTTTCCCTCTTTAGAGCTTAAAAAATTCAAGTCTTGTAATTTTAAATTTTGTTTTTGGTTTTTCTTTCTTTTTTTCATTATTCTGGGCCTTCACTTTATCAAATTTTATTTCACTGTCTACATAAATAATATCAAATAGATATAAGGGGTCGTCCATAAAATATGAATGCAACAATGGGGCGGGAGAGCATTATAGCCTAGAAGGAGGAGAAAGGGTACTTATTTTTTCAAAATATTTCAAAACGGTTTAAAATATTTTGATAAAAAAAGAACAAAATTACAAGGCTGAGGCCTTAAAAAAAGCAATAAATTGTAAACGTTGTAAAAATAATTGAGATAAGCAATCTTATTGCGAATTCAACCAAAATCTAATCAGCTTAAATCCTCATAGAAAACAATTTAATATGAAATCTTGTTTTGATGTGGGGCATCATAAATTCATAAATTAATGCCTGTGAATACATTGTAATAGACTGATGAAGAGGGCAAAAGCCCTCGAAACTATAGTCTGTTATAAATAAATAAAATTTATAATTCAGCAGAAGACACCCTCTTTGTGTCTCCTTCAACTGAATACATAGATGACAGTCTGGTCATACTCAAGTATGAGAACTTCATGCGGCTTGGGCTTTCGGCCAATAATAGATATTGGGACTCATTTCTTATTGTTGGAGAGCCCAAGCATCAAGATTCCATATTTAAGTCCCTTGCCCGATGACCATGACTGTGGTAAATATTCATTGACTATTGTTATAATATGGTTAGGGGTTGGTAAATAATTTTTAAAGGGGTATTATTTAATACAAGATTTATTGAGAATAAGTACAGAGGAAGGGTAGCCAGATATGTGACAGGCCTCTCGATCGTATGTCATCCGCCCTGATTACCAGAAAATCACGCTTAAGTATCATTACAATCAGGTCAAGCTTTGTTATTTCCGTAATTACATAAGCCTAGTCCTTCCGCGTAGACTTATGTAACATGTCGAAAAGGCATATCACAACACCATGGCAAACCAAAAAAGCCACTTTTTCCTCCACGATTCCAATACTTCCCCATACTACGTTAAATGCGGCTGGGAATGAGACAATAATTTGAACTTGCCTTGTGAATAGTGCGTCTGTGATCCTGGCTTCCGGGGCGATGGAACTTCGTGCACCGATGTAGACGAGTGTACCTTGAACCCGGGACTTTGCGAAAACGGCCATTGTCTTAATTATGCGGGCTCATTTCGTTGCGAATGCGAAATGGGCTTTATGCATCCTGATGATAAAAATGAACAGGCCTGCATAGGTAGGTATACGTTTCAATTGTGAATTTAAAAATATGTTCAAATTTTCAATTTTCAATTTTTTCAGATATAAATGAATGCCAAATGATGTCCAATCTTTGTATGCATGGCACATGTGAAAATATCTTTGGAATGTTTCGTTGTGAATGTGATAAAGGGTACGGCTTAGACACTTCAGGAGGTGGGTTTTATTTTTATTTATTAAAAAATAACCTTTTTTTAAGGTGACATTGTATTAGGGGTGAGTATTAATTATAAATAGTATAATTTATTTGAATTAAATTAATAAATGATATCTAGATAATAAATATAAATATAATAGAACAGAGGTGCCCAACCTCTAGAACAATGCTACCTAAAGTAGTGGGCCGCGACCCTTAGGGGGCCAGGGATTACCCGCAGGGCTGCCGCGAAGAGTCGCAAATGTTACAAATAAATTATTACTGTTAAATAAGTTTAAATAGTTGGATTTTTTTGACTTTTCGGCCTTTGTAGTCATCAGCCAATTTACGATACTTTTTATTTTTTAAATTCTGTCTTCTACCCAGGGATCAGATTTTAGCCGGTTGCCGCGAGTCAAATTCGAACCCGGGTCCACTTGATATCGCCTCGGCCAACCCGATCCCAAATACTTGAATTATAATTATAAAATTTCGATAATGTATTGAAATGATAATATATTTGCAAATGCTTATAACATAGACTATTGATTTCAAATAGGGGGCCGTGAGATATTGACTTGGGTTCCAAGGGGGTCGCGACTTCAAGAAGCACTGCTCTAGAACACCGTATAGCTTAGGTTTGGTATTTGACCACAAAAATAAACAAAATTAAAAAGTAGAATTGTTAAAAAAAAAAATTGATTTTTTTTTTACTCGTTAACTAATTTTGTTGGATTCAGATAGGAAAAACTGGAGTTTTGTGGTTTAATTGGGTTCTGTTACAATCTTAAGGGTTTTTAATAAAAAAACTTGAATTTTATTAAAATTTTACATTTTTTTCCGTGGGTTGTTAAAAAACATCTTAAAAAAGGTAATGGGATCTGAATAGAATAAGCTTTCGCTATAGAAGTGATTTGCCCCACGAGGGAGCAGACCCCATATCTCTAAAAATATCATTTTTCCATGTTTATTATTTTTGTAAGCATTAACCTGCTGTGATTGTACATAATTTTTAGTCATAACGGCCTGGGGGCAGGTGAATTATTGAAATGACGTATTTTTTTTCGCTCATTGTTTTTAAAATGTCTGAAACATGAAGAAAAGTTATTTTCAGACATAATTTTTTTAGATTTTGGGCTCTCAGAAAATAATATTTTTTCTCAAGATAATTAAAATAAAAATCTTATAGTTTGTATATTTAAGCTTATTACTAGAGTGGGTTAACTGGCAAGCGTGCTGCGTCATGAAAAAGTTGTAACTTTTTCCTCTATTTATTATATATTATTTTAGCCTTTTTAGAGATAATTAAAAAAATTAAACAATAACACTATTTTTTTCCTGCACGATTATAATGCTTCCCGAAGCTCCGTATGCGGTAAGTAAAAAACTTATAATGAATTAATTATCCTTTTGTCACTTTAGAAAGTTTTTACTAGTTAAACCACCAAGGGTGTAAAAAGAAAATCTATAGTTAATTTTAAGTGATTCGGTGCATCAGAACAGAAAAATTTCCGAAGAATGCTCCCTCTATTATAAGAGCGACAAGCAAATAAAAACTTTTATAAAGAAGCTTGCAATTCCAGCCTCTTGACTCTCAATATGGAAATGCAGAGTGAGGAATTTTCATGGAAATATGAATGGTTTTTGTCTTTTGTTTGTTTAACTTTTTTCTTTTATTTGTTCCTAAAAAAAGAAGAGAAAGAATTTATTCAGAAGTCTTTTGAGCTTATATATAAAAGAAAAGTAAAAATATTTTTTTGGAAAATTATTATTTACTTTGAGTTTGCCTTCTGAAGACATATATATATATTATGGCATTCTAAAGTTAATTTAGTTATTTTCTGTACTCCTGATGAGGGGTTGACAGCCCGAAATATATAGGTATATTGAGAAAAACTCTCTTATTTCTTACACTTGAAACAAGTGTCTAGTGAATAACTTATAGTAAATAATAATTTTCCATAAAATATTTTTACTTTTCTTTTATTAAAATATGTTTCACCTCGAACCAACACCAGACTTTCTAAAAATTATTATATACTATATATGTATATTTTAAAAAATTTCTTGTCGCGAGTAGAAGAAATGTTGATTTTATAAGAGAAAATGAAATAATATGTCCTCTGCTTGACTAATCTAATAATTTTTTTTTGAAATTCTAGGTAATTGTACTGATATTGATGAATGCGAAAGTCCTCAAGCCTGTTTATATGGAACTTGTCAAAACGTTCTTGGATCTTTTGTCTGCGAATGTCCTGAGAACTATGAACTGACAGAAGATGGAAATGCGTGCATAGGTAACTACTATAAACGTGATCTACTTTATTTTCATGTTTTTGAGTTTAAGGTAGTTCTTTCACAAATGAAAAAATTCAAGAAGTCTTCGAAACTTGGAATATAAGTCATTAAAAGCATAATAAACACAATGTTAAAATTTGAAGACGATTTATCACACCAAACATGAAATAATTGCAATTAAAAATGAAATTTTTATATATGGTAGATTGGGAAAGGATGAGAAAATGATCATTATTTTATTTATTTTCATTGAAGGACTTTCACTATCTTGATGAAAAACTAATATTTGTTAGAATAATATATTCGGAGTAATTTTAAAAAAATTGAAATTATTTACCTCGAAGTTTTGATAAAAAATAAAAAAAAATAAAAACATATTTGGGCGATTATTTTTAGTGGAAGGGGATATAAGATCAATGGCTTGGAAACGATCCATTCATAAAGAGGATATAGTAGTGTTAGAAGTACAGTCTTTCTCACAATAGCTAGAGAACCAGTACGCTGTAAGCTATAACACCATAGTGGAACAAGTGCCATCCTTCAACTATCTCGGTATTCAGATTACTAGCTCCAAAAGCGTTAGCGAGGAAGTCAGGCTCCAATCTATTAAGGCGTCCAAAATATCAGGATGCCTGAATGAAACGGTTTGGTCAAACAAGTTTCTGGGAACGGAAGCAAAAGTTCGCATCTATAAGACGGTTGTCCGACCAATTTTGACATATGCGGTCGAAACAAGAACAGACACCATTGGAAGTATGTGAGATGAAATCGCTACACAGAATTGCGGGTAAAACAAGGATGGACAGGGTAAAAAATGAAGATATTGGGGAAAAGTGCAATATACAAAAAGTCAGCGTATAGGTCCAAAGGAGAAGAACAGAATGGAGTGCACACGTATTGCGAATGAACGAAGACCGGCTGGTGAGGAAGGTACATGACAACATCCCTACCGGGAAAAGAAGACGGGGCCGTCCAAGAAAACGATGGAAAGACGCTCTGGAGTAAACAGGCTTTTAGGCTAACAATAAGAAGAAGAAGTACAGTCACGTTAAAAAACATAACCTAAAATTTTAGCACCGTTCATATGTATCTATAGAGTGGTTACGAGGCTAAAACTTTTTGTGTGGATTGTCTCGAAAGAACTACCTTAACAAATAAAGTCTAGAAATCACGAAATTTTAATTTGATCAAAAGTCTTTTGTGTTTAATTTTTCATGATGGTATATCACCTAATGAATTCATTTAATTTAATTAATTCTGACATAAAAATAGGATATTTTTCAAAGTTCAAAAAAATCACTTGTTTTTTAATCATAATTAAGATATTAATTTTTAATTATATCAGTAGTAATTCATAAAAATTCAACTAAGAATAATTAAATTAACTAAACAAAATATAAATATTTAAAACTCATATCTATATCTGGTTGTTTTATTGAATGAAAATGAATCGCAAATGTTACCAGATCGTCGAGAAAGTCGGTGTTATCTGGAAGTAACCCATAGGAGGAATCGTCCCGTTTGTTCCGTGCCATTAAGCGAACATACTACAAGAGCAGCATGCTGCTGTTCTAGAGGCAGAGCCTGGGGACATTCATGTGAACTCTGTCCAACTCCTGATTCCGAAGAGTTTGAGCAGCTTTGCCCTGGTGGCCCTGGATTCCGACCAAACACAGTCACAGTAAGCGATAAGATTTTGTATATAGATCTAGCGGATTATATCAAGTTTTTCACATTAATGATTTTATCAACAAATATTTATAAAAATATATCTGAAAATGTCGTAAGATCATTTTTTGTTTTTTTAATTTCGAGATATTTAAGGTATCTTGAACGATTTTAATGAAGCTTATGAGCTGAAATTTTACAGGGTTTATATTATTAAATTTCATTGTCAATTTTTAACTTTCGAGCCCAAGAAATTCCCGAACAAAAAATTAGCGCGATTAGTTTTAAAAAGTGTTTTTCCTCCAATTTTCGTATAATATATATTTTGTCTGGGTTAGACACTTGCCGAGTCCTAGAGCCAGCTTAAGCAGGTTCGTGGCTGTTTATCATTTTTATAAGAAAATTCTCAAATTTTTACTATCGATTCATTGATGCATTAAATATTTATTCCCGAAATTTGAAGTTGATCGTCTGTCCCAATACCGAGAAAGAAATTATTGAGAATTGTCCTTTTAACATGGAAGTAAATGGCTTTTAAAAGGGCTATAACTTCTATACAAATTATATCATTTTCAACAAATTTATACAGATCAATAATTCAACTTTTATGAATCGAATGATACATTTTCCAATAAATTTGACATTCTAGTTAATTAGTTATTCATAAATGTAAAAATAAAAAAGTATTTGAAGCCAACAGTATATAATAAAAGCACTACTGTAGAAATTCCAACTCTACTTATTTCTAGAAATCGTTTTTGTGTTAAATAAATGTTTTTATAATGAGAAAAAATTTATCTCAATATTCTTTTTATTAATATTATCAAAACAAAGATTTTTATTCGAAATTAACCTCATTATTAACAATTTTTTGTATTTAAAAATTTAGTACGCAGAACGTTTTCCTCTTCAGAAATACAAAAGATTTTTTCGAAGATCAACCAGATAGATAAGCTGTCCCGAACCTCCTTAATATTGAGAGGCGGGTTCAACAATTCGTGAAATGTTCATGGAGAGAATTAAAATTTTATTTTCCTAATTACTTCCTGATCCTTGACAGGTTATTAAAATTTCAAAAGAGGATCCTATAGTTATTGATTTTGAAGAGTACTGTTAAAAATAATAAGATTGTTAATAATTTACCAAAGCCATGTATATGATTAAGCTAGGCTTGTTTTGCAGGTGGTGCTGGAAGATATTAATGAATGTGAAGAACATGAGCACCTATGTGAAAACGGATACTGCACCAACACTTTCGGAAGTTTTATGTGCTCTTGCAAAGATGGCTTCCGACATGATCCGAGTCACACTCTTTGCATCGGTCAGATAATCAATTAATTAAATACTAATTCATATTTCTCGAAGATTTTGTTAGAAGAAAATAAAAATATTTTAATATTTTTATTACTTAAATTCACATATAATTTATATGTTCGTTTATATAACTAAAAAATAATTGCTCTCAAATTCTGAAAGTCTTCAGAGGCTTAATTATGACTTTTCTATAATCCTGAATTGAAAAAAATTATGTATTTTTCCCTTGAATTATTTTTAACTTAGGTCATGGGCTTCGGATTAGAAGACAATGGGGGGGGGACATTTGTCCCCTGGAATCTTACTAAAATAAACGAAATATAGCCTAGAATCATCAGATTAGAAATCTATTTTAAGGATGTTCCAGATTACCATAGCTTATTTAACAAATTTGGATGATTTATTCTTTTATAAATTTAGCTCGTATTATTTCACTATACTAGTTAAAATGTTAAAAAGTACAATCGTCCAAAAAAGCTAAAATTTTATACACTCTACATCGAATTAAACTTTTTATATCGAAAATTTTATTGGGACGCTCCAGTCGCGAACTATGAGCCGACAAACTCGAAAAAATTACAGTACCTTGATTTGGGAGTTTGCTTGAAATCTTTGATAAAAATGTTGACTCCATTTTAGGAAATTTATTATAATATATAGGTAATATATGTAATATATGTTATAACAACAATGTTGTTGTTTTATTACTTGTCCCCCTTTAAATTGATTTGTGACCATGGCTTATGTTCAACTTATTTAACATGGTTATAACAATCTATAAGATACCAATTTCTATGCTAATTAAATTTACAATAATATTAATTTTAATTTTACTCAATGATCAATAGTTATTTTAATTAAATAATTGAAATTAATTACAGATATTGATGAGTGCAAAGAAAATCCTTCAATTTGTGGAGAAGGATTTTGCATCAACGAAGATGGAACCTATCATTGTGTATGTGAAGAAGGATATATGCTTTTGCCAAGTGGAAGTAAGAGGTTTTTTCGTATTCTTAAAAGTTTATTAAATATTTACACAATTATAAAGCTTAAATTACGCTAAAAGTTTAAAATACAAAATTACATATCGTCGGCTTAGAGTGTAAACCTGCTAAATCCATTTTTTATCATATATGACATATTAATGCCGTTCGAAAGAAAAAGAGATGCAGCATTGTCCAAGTAAAACAGCTACTTAAAATTACGATCATAAGTTGTAGAAAAAAAATGTGAAAAATAGTTTCTTTCCATAACAACAATATTAAATTTTGTTTGTTTTTTCTCTGCCCTGTAAAATTTCCTTGATGTGAGTTAGCAGGTTTACACTCTAAGGCGACGATATGGATTTAAGATTAGAATCCTTGGTTAATTCATAGGTTTAGCTAAAAAATATTACTAATCAGCCAAAATCATAAAAAATGTTTCATAATTTCATGGTTTATGTTGTTTCTATTTATTTTTGACTAATTGACTTATGTAAATAACAAAAAATTAGAAAAACTGTGGTTTTGAAACTTAGAACATAACTTGAATGCAAACTTTACCCAGACCTAGGTAAGGCATGTAGGTAAGGGAGAACCCTTATAAATTAAAATTTCTTTAAAAGTAAAACTTTATTTTCTTAAAAAAATCCGAAAAAGAGAGGTAAAGGGGGCCCTTTGTATCACTTCAACATTTTTTGAGTGGTTCATAAATTTAATTTTTAGGAGAGAAATAAAAATAAATATTATATTCGAGCTCTGTATATAATATAATATTAGAATAAATTAAAATTTCTTTAAAAGTAAAACTTTTTTCTTAAAAAATCCGAAAATGAGAGGCAAGGGGGACCCAACATTTTTCGAGTGGTTCATAAATTTAATTTTTAGGAGAGATATCAAAATAAATACTATATTCGAGCTCTGCATATAATATAATATTAGAATAAATTAAAATTTCTTTAAAAATAAAACTTTATTTTCTTAAAATATCCGAAAATGAGAGGTAAGGGGACCCTTTGTATCCCTTCAACATTTTTTGAGTCGTTCATAAATTTAATTTTTAAGGAGATATCAAAATAAATATTATATTCAGGCTCTGTATATAATATAATATTAGAATAAATTAAAATTTCTTTAAAAAGTAAAACTTTATTTTCTTAAAAAAATTGGAAAATGAGAGGTAAGGGGGAGGGGGGGGGCTTTCTATCATTTCACCATTTTTCGAGTGGTTCATAAATTTAATTTTTAGTAGAGATATAAAAAGTAAAAACTTTATTTTCTTAAGCAGGGGGTCTACCCAAAACAGAAAAAAATGCAAGGAGTCTAGGAGACAAAATTTTTTGGGAATTTCTGGCTTTATACCATATAGCTATAAAATATGGTGTAGCGAATGAAAAAAAGTTATCAGAAGCGCTGTTCAAACTCAAACTGGTTTACAAAAAAAATATTTTCCAAATTATAAAAATTTACTATAATAATTTACGTAAGAATTTTTTTTTTTGAGAGAAATCTAATTTTTTTACAAAAATTGCTTATAAACAATATGTCATATATTTTGATTTAGAAATATTAGAATAAAATCAATATTAAATAAAATAAAAAAAAATATATTTTTATAGTTTTAAGATTCTTTTCAAAGTATAGAATAATGCCAAGCCTGCTTTTCGGGCGTTTGGCTTGACCCATTTTTTAAATTAGATTTTCGTTGATTTATATTTATATATAATGTAAACTAGGTGATTTGGGGGAGGGCTCTCTGAGTAGGTCTCTGCTAGTTTGTATATTTGGATGCAAATTGACTTGTAAGTCGACTTATGTAAAAACTTGTATAAAACTTGCAAAGTGAAATTCAGGCTTAACAAAGAAAGTGTATTAAGAGTTCAATTTTTATATAAAATAAATTTTAAATAAATTTCGGAAATTAAATAAGATGGAAAAACCAAGAAAATATTTTTTAGATAGTAATTTGTATTCTTTTATCTCTCATGTGAGCTACCAACTAAAATAAAGATTAAGCCACTTTCACCTTTTTTTATCCTGACATTGACCTTTAGACATTCTCCTAAGACGTTTGCCTCAATAGAAAAGCGTAGTCCTTCGAAAAGATGATTTTTTTAGGGTCAGGTGCCACTCTTTTTTATCCAACATTCTTTCCTTGGTCACCTGAAGAAGGCTATAAGGTGAGCTTTTGTCATCTGCTAGGGTGATTTTAACGCGTGGACATTTTCATTCACAGATAATCTTCTTAAGAGTAGTACATTATATGCATAACTAAAACACATAATGCATTCGGAAATGATCCAATATAGTCCTAGACATACATGATACAGTAAATTCTCTTGTCGATTGACCATAATTTATAGCAGCCATTTCTATTGAAATTATCCATACTTATCATTTTATATGTTTACTTCTGTATAAAATAGATCCAATTTGTGGAAGCATTCTCTTGATACTATGGGTGAAATCCAGAAACTAATAGACAAGCCGACCCACTTTTGACTCCCTTGCTTGTCTGTGGAAGAAGCGTCTTCGCTCTTTTCCTATTTTATAGATATTTGTAGGTACTATCAAGGCATGTGCTCTGATGGGATAAAATAAATAATTCCCCCTAACGCTTGCTTTGCGCGTAGCACGAAATTTGCCGACATATAACACACCTTTGTGAGTTAAGCTGGAGAAGTGCAGAACTAGTTAATTCGCCACTAAGTTTATTCCCAGACTTCTAGGGATAGCTCACTCTATTTCTAGCCTTTCCTTTTTGTGATAGGTAATACCATGGCGCTTATTCTAACGAGATTAAGTGAATAATCATAACTAAAGTCTAATTTGCACGAAACACACCATTTTCAAACAAACACTCCTTCACGGCGAAATTAGATACATATTGAACACACAATTCCCTGAACTCATTTATTCTTGTGACTTTTAGAAACCGCAAACCCATATCCGACTCAGTCTTTCCTACAATCTTTAATTCTTTCTTCTTCTTTTTACGATGCAGGGTTTGCACTTTCTTGGAGTAACTTCTCGCATTAATATCATAAAAAAAAAAATTATAATTATAATATATATTTCCTAACTACTACTGATATACACTGATTTTTCCTTTTATTTTATTTATTTTTTTTTGTTTGTTTTTTAGAGCAATGCGTTGATGTTCGCCAAGATCAATGTTATTTGGAATATAACTTAGGTATCTGTAAACAACCCATGACACGAAACCAAACCAGAATGTTGTGCTGCTGCTCGATGGGAGCTGCCTGGGGTCGAAACTGCCAACCTTGTCCAGTCCGACATTCTCGTTAGTCTCCTTATCATTGTGTTTTGTATTAAAATATCCATTGAAATAACTCGACATTTTGTTTTTCAGTTGAATGGGGAGTTCTTTGCGGTTCCACCAAACCGGGATTGATCCGAAATCCTATGACAAATCAAACTATAGAGATTGACGAGTGTGAACTGATGCCTCAAATGTGCAAACATGGAGCTTGTCTCAACACGCCTGGCAGTTTCGAATGCATATGCAACCATGGCTTCGAATTCGATCTTGATTCTCATCAGTGTATCGGTTAGAATTCTCCTTTAAATTTAAATTATATTTTTACTTTACCATAAACAATATGGGAATGTATTGTAATCATACAGAAAAATAATTATGTTTATGCTTTGTTTTTAAAATATCTCAAAAACTGATAAAACGACTTTACAGTAAAAAATAAAAATAAATGATGAGCTGATTATACATGTATATTAAGATGAAATCGATCCATGCATACTTGACATTTACTTTTGATATTTTTTTAAAAAACAATATCTTTTTAAGCCTTAACACCAGGTTTTGCTGAACTATTTTTTATCAAAATATTTCAAACTGTTTTTGAGAAATTTTGAAAAAAATAAGCAAAAACAGCAATTTTTCTTTTACGATTACATAGATATACTATTGCTTATTATTTATGTTTTAAATCAAAATTATAAATATTAAATGCCAATAAATAAAACTAAAATAAAATTCTATGGAGTATTAGAACAGGATAATGAAAAGAAATAGTATTTCCAAATAAAAGACTTGAATCTTTGAAGACCCGAGTAAGGAGGGAAGATCATCTGAAACTTAAAAAAAAAATTTTAAAAAAAGATTGAAAACGAAATTCAAATTACTCTCGACAAACCAAAATCTTTTCATTTAATTCCAACTAAAGTCTTTTATTTATAAATTGTCTCTTTTTTTTGTTTCGTTTTTTTAATTATCCTGTCTAACCATCAATTTCCATTGATATTTATCAAGCCATCTCCAAGAAAATACTTATATTATATAATTATTGCTAGATTTTAATACACACGGCATTCCCTTATTTCAATAATAAGGAAGCAAGAAGGTTTCCATTTTAAATATAATAAAATAAAAATTATAAATCAATATAAAATTAGGTTTTTGAATAACTTTTAATATTTAAATATACCAGAGGGATGTGGTAAACTCATTAGGAATTCTACATTACTTAATTAAAGTTTAAATTAATATCTAAAAAAATATTGTATTTATTTCAGATATCAACGAATGCTTAGCGACACCTAATCCTTGCCACGGCAATGCACAGTGTATTAATTCATTAGGCAGCTTTGAATGTCAATGTCCCCGAGGTTATTCTTTGGGCAGTGTCCGTGATTGCGTTGGTAAATACTGAAATATTCCTATTAAAAACACTTAGAAAATAAGGAAAAGAGTTAGATTGACACCAAGCCCCCCCCCCCCCGATTTCTTCACATATCAGGCAGGACGCTTTAACAGACTAAGCTAATCAACCCCTATCTCCTGAGTCTAAAGAATCTTATAAGAGAGTATCCATTCTTCGCATGCCGAGCTTGCCGAAGTATTTATTTATGAATGCCTGACTTATAAATTATATTCTAGTGTCTATCTATATTTTTTTCTTTATTTTCTTTTTAGAAAAAAGGTTTTGGTTTTAGAAACTTCTATGTAATTTCACCCCATGGCTTAAAGAATAAATGATCTCCCTGGCTTGGTGCTGAGATAATATACTTACTTTATCAAAAGAGATGTTTTGGTAGAAACTCTCTAGCTTAGACATTTTTAATGAGATATTCCTATCAGAATGAACATTGTTTTAATTAATTAATTCCTTATTCTGTGGTAGTTTAGGAGCTTGCAAAATAATTCCAAAGTGTTTACTGTCTACTTCATCAATTATTTACAAGTAATTGCACTTTAAAACGACTACAGAATTAGGTATCCAAAGATTGCGCTTTCTGATGAAAATATTTCATTAAAAATAAACAATCTAGGTGGTTTCAATGAAAACTTCTGTTTTTATAATCAATTCAACCACCGAAGAATCACATCTGCAATAAACCTCCTAAGATATTAAATAATGATAATTTCAATTTATTTATTCATGTTCTTGGCAGATATCAACGAATGCGAAGACACTATGGGTATGGGCATTTGTTCGAACGGGGAATGTCTCAACCTGGAAGGAAGTTTCCAATGCCAATGCCAAGTGGGTTACACACTTGTCAACACAAGGGATTCGTGTGTTGATATCAACGAATGTCTTCGGGTTCCAAATGTATGCAACAATGGTACTTGTGTTAACATTCAAGGAGGCTTCCAGTGCCATTGTTTCCCTGGATTCATGCTTAGTCCAAACAATGATTGTATCGGTAGGCATTTTACTTAATAAATTATCACTTTCCATCAAGTTTTATGAACAATTTAAAAATTATTAGTTCATCCGAATACAATCTTGGTTTTTAATGTGATCTTATGATTTCAGATATTGATGAATGCCGTATCACCCATGGTTTGTGTCGTAATGGACGTTGCCGGAATACAATTGGTTCTTACGTTTGCGAGTGTGCCCAAGGATATACGTTGTCTTCGGATGGTCATCATTGCCGAGATGTCGATGAATGCAGAGAGGTTTTAGATGTTTTCCGATAATTAATCCTGTTACTATAATTATTTTTCTTAAACTGATTATTTTTCTTTTTAACATTTAGACTGATGGAACCTGTCCTCATCCAGGAAAATGCCAGAATCAAATGGGTTCTTATGAATGCACTTGTCCGATAGGATACCAACTAGCATCGAATAAGAATACATGTCAAGGTGATAAAACTATATATAACTTAATAAATATATTAGTACTTTTAAGTATTGTGATTTAAGAAAAATATATTATTATATTAGTGCTAGCTGCTAGAAAGAAATACAATTCTTATTTTAACGCCGATGTATAACAAGGAGCACCTCTATAAGTCATCATAAAACTTTGCATTTCCGTATTCAGGAAACAAACGTGTTAGTGCATCCTTGAGGGTCTTAAAAGTTTTAAAGTTATAAGATTCAGAAATGAGGGAGGCAGCGAGAGTCCAGTCCCTAGAAGTCTTGGGGATAAACATATTATTGATAAATGAATTGGTTCGGCACAGTACTTCCCCAATTTAACCACGAAGGGGTGTTGGATCACATGTCATGATACTATCATATATGTTCAAAGTAGATAAATAAAAGCAATCAGAATCAGTTATTGAACTTTGAACAAGGTTTCCTTTACCATTAAATTTATTTTCTTTAGTAATATTTTTCATTGATAAAGTAGGAGATTCAATTAATCAATTATTGATTGTTTTTATTTTTTTTTATAAAAGGATTAATTGTATACGGACAGAAATATCCTTGAAAAAATATTTACATCTTCTATTATAAAGCGCTTATGCTGTCCGCCGCGAGCCACTCATTTAAAACCCACAAATAGTTTATCTCAAATTTATTAAAATTGGAAAATTTAAATTATTATTTTAAAACCCACGAATGATCAGGGTCAAAAAATCAAGAAGCCTCCTGGACTGCTTCCGAAGGCGGGCTTCGCAGCTGGTCACATTATAAACAGAATAAGCTAGATTACATTAAAAAAAAATTAAGAGATTGATAATTTTACATTCGAGCTAAAAGAAAAACCATTATTGAGAAGCCTATACCTATAAGTATATAAGTATTATTTGATCTTTATTTCATGTAGAAACTAGAAACATTAATTTCTATTTATCGTGTAGTGGAAATATATTAATATCAAGTTCGTGATTTTCACATACAAAATCAGATAAGTTTACCTATAAGATAATTTACATATAATTTGCTAAAGAATGATTCTCACATATAAATCTTAGTTGAAATAATGAGAGTGAAATATCGGTGTAACATGTGCTTAGTAATCTTGTGTGATTGTTTTAGATATTGATGATTGTGCCAACGTGCCAGGCCTCTGCGAGGGAGGCAAGTGCATAAACACCATCGGGGCGTTTTTCTGCGAATGCCCGGAGGGTTTTACCCTTATTGAGTCCACAATGAAATGCCTGGATGAACGAAAAGACTATTGTTATGATCACATTCACCGTGGTAAATATAAGTTTTCTAATAAAAATAAGATCACGTTTGGACTAACTCAACTAGATTCTATATATATATAAGTTACCTAATAAATAATTAAGAATAATTAAAGATTATCACTTTCGATTAATATAATTATTTTTACTCAGTTTGCTTATTATGCAGGCGAGATCAAAGTATCACTCAAAATTTTTCAATTTTTTCATAGTTCCCTAATAAAAATAAAACAGTACCCTATTAGCTACATATCCTTGTAAAGATCTTATTAAGAAGAATTAGGCTATTTTTTTAATTGAATTCACTTTAAATTGATTGTGTAACACAATTTTTATACGATAGAGACATATTAGAATGAATTAGATACTATATATCAAGTATTTTGGAAGATACAAGTTACGGAACCCTCTGTATCCGAATCAGACTCGCACTTGGCCTCTTTTTTTCTTATCCTATTAGAAATGTCTAAAAGGTGGAGAATTTTTTTTTTTTTAAGAATAAATTGATCGTCGTAGAATGTTCCTTCTAGTGCCAAAATGTTTCCATTTTTAATCCGTAGTAGTGATTGGATTTTGAGCTTTATAGCTTCTGAACTTTCGGTTCAAAAATGAAGAAAATCATAAAAAGCCAATCGAATTATTATACGGGGACTCACGAAGAAGCTGAAATTTGACACACAGTACAATATAAATATATATTTTTAAGTTTAACTTTCTTGCTTAAGGGCAAGTACGGCGGAACGATCTTAGGCCAGGAGGGGTTCAAAACTTGGAAAGTGATGTAGGCCTACCGGGGGTCTGGGGAAAATTTTGAAGCAAATTGATACAATTTAACCCATTTTTTCGTACAGTAAACGCAGGTAGACGACAGCCTGTTCTTGACCTAGTCCTACCTATTTAAGTAAAATGACTAATTATTAGGCTAACGTTACGGTTTTTAAGTTTTGTTAACCCAAACAGATTTGGCAACAAATTTGTTTTTGGACAAAGTAACCCCCTTGACCCCGTAGACAAATTCCCAGGGGGTCAGCTGACCCCACGGTTCCGCCGTCCCTGCTTAAGGGTTCGCTTAAATACTGAAATTTCCTAAATATTTATTTTTATTTTCGACCTTACGTTCATTCGAAATACATCCCAAAATAATCATCCAATTGAAATTTTAATAAGATTTTACATTTCAGGGAAAATAAATACATATAACTTGTAAATTTCACGTTTGTTTCTTATTTAGTTCTATAGCTACAATGCTCTGACAGACTGACGAAAAAAAAGACAGATAAAGTAATATTGTGGCGACATTATTAGGGTTTCGTTTTACTTTTATGCTGAACCCTAAAAAAACAACAGATATATAATATACAAAAATTTGAAATGAATTAATTGAAATTTTTAATATCTAGATCGATGCAGCCAACCACGTATGGAGACAATTTCAGTAAAAGAATGTTGTTGTTCAATGGGGCTTGCATGGGGAAGAAGGTGCGAGAGATGTCCTCAGGAAGGTTCAGGTAAGCTAATTAGACACGTAAAATATTGAAAAATATCAGTACTTCACATTCAATTATTTTTCTTTTTTGCAGAGGAATGGTATAAACTGTGCCCCCAGGGAGCGGGCCGCGAAGACACTGGTAAAGATATTAATGAATGCTTATTTATGGCCAACGCCTGCGATGGAGGAGAGTGCATCAATACAGATGGCTCTTTCCGTTGCGAATGTCCTACAGGATATGTTCTCGATTCTACCGGTAGAAAATGTATCGGTTAGTAAGTTATTTTAAATTAAATAATATAAGGAATAAATTTTACAAATGTTGCAAGGTACAGATAACTACTTTTCAAGTTTTTTTTTATTTGTCGACCGATCTAAAGAAATAATACACATTTGGAGATTTAAAAAAACGCCTTTTACGGACTTTTTTGGAATTAATTTTCTAAATGTTTTGTATTCTAAATATCGCAATTAACGAAACGCCGAATTATGTTCTCTATATAATGTTATTTTTCTCTAGATGACAACGAATGTTTGAGTCATCCTAATATCTGTGGCAATGGAACCTGTTCAAATGTTCAGGGCGGATTTGAATGTATTTGTAACGACGGCTTCGCTCCTGGCGCAATGCAGGTAATCCGAATATTTTTAATTGTTTTAGAAATTAGAAACACTTATTTTACTATTGATATGAAATAAACATTTTCTAAATAATGGAATTATGGTAATGAAGACGTTTCTTTCAGATTTGTGAAGATGTTAATGAATGCCATGAATTGGGCAACCAATGCGCCTTCCGGTGTCATAACGTTCCTGGGTCCTTCAGGTGCATTTGCCCCTACGGATACACTTTGGCTCCTGATGGCCGCCATTGTCAAGGTGCTTAAGAAAATTTAACTGATATTTACTTTATGACTTTTGAAGAACACTTCGAATACAGTGAATTTTTCAATATGTTATGAGCTGCCTTGTTCTTTATTATTTAAATACATTAATGACATTTATTTGAATTAAATGATTATTTATTTGTGGCATTCATAAAAGCATGGGCTCGTTCTATCGAATTATTGTTTATCCAAAATTAAAAAAGTTTATTGTTTATCGCATCATATAAGAGCATCTTAATATTTCCCCCCTTTAAATCAGGGGTGCCCACAGGGAGGAGGGGGTTAAGACGCAGAGTGGGTCTTTGAAATTTTTTTTTCTTTGGGGGGGGGGGTTGCAAAATTAGCATTATATGCTAAAAATAAAAACGCTCAAGTTAATAACTTAAACAAAAGGTAATAAAAATCTCTTCTAATTCTTAAGAAGTGGATAAAATATAATTTACAAGGGAGGGGGGGGGGGGTTACTTTTCGTGAAAATGGGGAGGTGAGTCATGAAGCTAGGGGGGGCACCCATGTTTAAATATATATATTCTTTTTGGACAAGCATTTTTCACATTTGATTGTTTATAACTTTGTTATAAGTAAATGCATTAAAAAAATATTTTGTAGAGGGTCATTATTAACAAATAAATAAATATGTGCAAGTAGCCCTTTGTATCGTAGTTTCATTAGTAAAAAAAGAGCTGTGATTTTCTTCTTTTTTTATAGATGTCAACGAGTGTTTGACGCCCGCAAACAACTGCAAGTATATGTGTAAGAATCTGATCGGAACGTTCGCTTGCGTCTGTCCCGATGGCTACCAACAGATTGGCATGGGAGACGACTGTAGAGACTTGAACGAGTGCTCACTCAATCCGAATGCCTGCACCAATGGCCATTGCGTCAATCTTCACGGCAGCTATCGTTGTGACTGCTTCTCTGGCTTCGAACCATCACATGATCGAAGGAAATGCATAGGTACCTACAGATCCCTCTCTCCTAGAAGTCAATTTTCTCCTAATATGATTATGGTAGAAATCGTTAAATAGACTCATATCTTTTATTATCTGTGAAAGATATTCTAATCTGTGTCATTTTCTTTCCTGCTTCACTCTCCGTGATATCTATTAGTCAACGTCCCTACGTTTGGCTATCATCTGAGCTCTAGCTGTTCTCAAAATGCTTCTTCAAAGTTCTCTTTTCTCTAATCTTATTAAGAATTCCTTCATTTGTAATTCTAATCACCCATTTAATCTACAATACAACAATCTTAAAAGGACATCTTCTCTCTGCCCCTCTTATCGTCTAGATTTCCAAACAATCTGATATTCCATATCAACATTTTTTTATTTTCTAGGCTAAATGATAAGAAGCCTAATATTTTTTTTCTCGAATTAAACCCTATATTTGTTTGTGTGATTCTCTACCTAATCTCATTTTTTGATAGCCAATCGTGTCCTGAATAATATTAATTTCTACCATAATCATTTACCTTGAATACGGTTGTAAATTGAGCATTGAGGGTTGATGTGAAATGATCCCCTGTCTACAGATAAGCGGCTTGGCTACTGCTTCCGGCAGTTGTTGGCTGGTCGCTGCTTGTCACACACCAGTGGTCTCAAGGCGGTAACCAGAGCTGAATGTTGCTGCACAATGGGCGCCGCCTGGGGTCCCGGGTGCGACCCCTGCCCGCAGCCCCACTCGGCTGATTACAAAGAACTCTGCCTCGAATCAGGCTACTTGGTCGACGGACATGGTAATCAAACCACTTGACATTTTTATTCAATATCAATATTTGAATGTTTATCTACATTGTGAGAATTCAATGTAATATATGGTATTTATTTCAAAGAGTTTGGTCAATGTTTGTCATTACATTGAGCCAAACATTAATTGAGAATAATAATCATTCTTTTGATTCAGATACTTAATAGAAAGAAAAAATATAAAAATATTAATAGTATGAATCAACTCATTTAAGGGATTTTTGCAATTTTTTCACCCAAGTTAATATATATAATGTTTATTTTAGTTTTAATTATGATAAAAATAATGAACTTTTAAAACGGCTAATGTAAATAAATATACTTCCTAAGTCCAGAAAAGGGAAAGGACGGAATAAATCAATTCTAATTCTATGTATCTTTTAAATATGTATTTCTTAAATTGAAAATCACAAAGTTAAAAATTTATTGAAAGTTTTTTTGCCGAGAGTAGCAGAATTTTTTATATATTGAAGGAGACAATAAAAGAGTGTCTTCTGCTGGAATTATAAATTTTATTTATAACGAGACTATAGTTTCGAGAGCTTTGCCCTCTTCATCAGTCTATTACAATTGATTCACAGGAATTAATGTATGAATGGAAAGTCTGAAGATGAAGAGGGCAAAGCTTTCGAAACTATAGTCTCATTATAAATAAAATTTATAATTCTAGCAGAAGACACACTCTTTTATTGTCTCCTTCAATTAAAAATTTGTTCTTGTTTTTTTTACTTTAGTTTGGTCATGATCTTGTATAGTAAAATTACCTCTGTTTCTAAGAACAAAATTTTAGCGTGATTATATTTTAATTTTTATTCTGAGATTCTCGTTATCAATTTCTTTTGTTTCAGATATTGATGAATGTGAGACAATTCCAGACCTTTGTCTTCATGGCCGATGTATAAATACACTTGGTTCCTATCGTTGTCTGTGTAATAAAGGCTTCAAAGCGGATCACACAGGCACCAAATGTTTTGGTTGGTTTATCTAATTTATTCTTTGTTTTAATTTCTCTCCGGGTTTCGGGTGTCCGAGATCGCTAAGGCACTAGCCCGCTTCAGCATCGACGGTTTTCAAGCGGACGGCCGTAAAATGACAAAAATAATGTTTTGACAATTTCAAAGTTAAATAATTTAATATTATATTCCAAAGTGTTTTGTCTTTAAATTATTAAACTTTTCATTTTTACTTTTACTTTTTCATTTTTTTTACTTGTTCTGGGGGGGGCTACAGCCCCTTACCCCTCCCCGTGGTTGCGCCACTGCCGGGGACAATAAAGAAAAGAAAAAAAGAAAAAAATCTCATTAATTTTCAATCTTTGTTAATTTCAACAAAATTACGATTTTATAAACCATTTAATTCATCAGTAGTTTAAAACTGATCTTCCAATTAGCACAGAAAAATGGTCATCATAACTTAATGGTGTCGAGCTTAAATATTATTTATTTATTTTTATATTCACTACAACATATTCCTCTAAATAATGTTTTACACTATATATACATAACAAGATAACAAATAAATAGCTAAATGGATCGAAACCCAGCCTTGTCAGATTTAAGACTCCTCACGACATAGATATTGGATAGTAGCAAGTCAGCTTTTACAGATAAAATTTTTTCATTTTCATATACATACATATACCTTTATATATATAATTATATTTGATAGAGACTACAGTTTCTAGCATATAATAGTTCAAGTTTAAAACACCTATAGTGAAAGATATGAAAGAACAACTTGCGAAAATACACTCATCCACAGAAAAACAAATAGGTATAATATTTATAAGAAAAACTGAAGAGAAGATCAATTAAACTATAGCCTCTAAGCTCTAATAAATAAAATTATTATTTATTACATTTTATATATAGATATATGTTTATTTGTAATAATCAGAGGACATCTTCAGTGTCGCCTTTTTAACTGTATTAAATTGAAAGTTTTTGCCGAGAGTAGCAGAATTTTTATATATTGAAGGAGACAATAAAGAGTGTGTCTTCTGCTGGAATTATAAATTTTATTTATTTATAACGAGACTATAGTTTCGAGGGCTTTGCCCTCTTCATCAGTCTATTACAATGTATTCATAAATTAATTCCTGTGAATACATTGTAATAGACTTGATGAAGAAGGTCAAAGCCTCAGAACTATAGTCTCGTTATAAATAAATAAAATTTATAATTCCAGCAGAAGACACACTCTTTATTGTCTCCTTCAATTTTAACTGTATCTTAAATTAGTTTCTTGGAATTTTTTTTTTTAATCTGATTATTTTTTCTTTCAACGGGAAGAAAATAGAATTGAGTGTAATTACATATTTATTTTTCAATTTTAGATGTCAACGAGTGTGATCAAAACCCCTGTCAACATTCTTGTCAGAATACCGAAGGTTCCTATATCTGCTCCTGTCCAAGTGGCTTCACCATCAACCCCGATGGCTCAACTTGTAGAGACATCGATGAATGTCAAACAAAACAGCACGTTTGCCAACATGAATGCGTGAATACTCAAGGAGGTTATCATTGCTCATGCCCTTCAGGCTATAATCAAAAAGGGGACAAGTGCATCGGTAAGTATGAAAATTCCATCTCATTATTTCTATTTAATATATTATGTAGTAGTTAGTAATTAAGGTAAATAGAATTACAAATGAGGAAGTTCTAGATAGGATTAGAGAAAATATAAAAAAATACTTAGTGAAAAATCTGAGTAAGAAAAGAGCTCTCTCGCTACGATACATAGCTATTGAGAAATGGGGATCGCTAAGTCAATTTTAATGAGGGTTTTTTCGATGAATTTTTTTTTTTTTCTAAAATAACGAAGCTTTACTTTTTTAACCGACTTCAAAAAAAGGAGGAAGAGGTTATCATTGCTTATGTTTTTAAAACAGGCGGGGGGTGGGGGCTAAGACGCAGAGTGCTTCATTGAAATTTCTGGGGGGGGTTGCAAAATTAGCATTGTATGCTAAAAATAAAAAACGGTCATGTTTATAACTCCAACAAAAGGTAATAAAAACATCTTCTAATTCTTTATATGTGAATAAAATAATACTGTTCAAGGGGGAGAGGGGTTACTTTTCATGAAACTGGTGGGGAGTCATGAAGCTAAGGGGGATGGGCAGTGCTGGATTTCCGCCTAGGCCCACAAGGCCCGGGCCTAGGGGTCCAGCCGGCCTAGGGGCCCTGGTTGCGGAATCTTTTTTTTCAACCTAAAAAGATCACAAGGGATCTACAACAGGCATTACAAATATCATACAAGTATGCAATCACAATCTCTGGCTAAACAAATATCGCTGTCATTTTTTAGTTTTATTCTTTTCTCTATATTCAGTATATTTATTGTTTTTGTTCCATATAATTGTTGTTTCCCTTTTTAAATTTTTTTTCTCTTACTTGATCTGTTTGTATCATATTGTTTATTTTCTTTGTAATTAAATTGGCCTAATATTGTACATTAAAAAGGCTAGATGCCCCTACAAATACAATGTTCTTGAATAAATAAAAAAGAAATAAATATGTTCTGTACTAGTGCATTTAATTTGCTAAATTTCCAAAATAGCTTCAGAGATGGTGGGAGGGGGGTGTCGAGTGCCTAGGGGCCCTGGGTCTCTTAAATCCCCCCCCCCTGGGGATGGGCACCCCTGTTTAAAATAATATAAAAAGAAACAAATGATTGCTTATTTTTTGCTAATGATTCACTGGAAAATGTGTCGGTATCTTCAACGCTTATTTATATAAAAAGATCAAAATGGTTATTACAATAATATATATTTTTAAAAGACAAAACAAAGATTAACAAAAATTATTTAAAATATTACTTTCACCTTATAGAGTCGTTAATCAAGAGTTATTTTGATTCGGTATTTTGTTCTTGGACATAAATTTTGTCTATTAATATACATAACTTTAGAGATTCCTTATAATTAAAGGCCGGATTTTCGTACAATAAAAAATAATTCATTAATTTTTTAATGATGATTTAATGTGAGAATGATTTACACTAAGAAGGTGCACATTCTATAGGCATAGATTGACCCCTCCATCGTGAAAAGAGGACGAAGAGGAATAGGTTTAATGGGCTGGGATGGAGTCGAAAGTATTTGTGGATGCAGACTTCTTAAAACTTTGAAATTTTGTATAGATAGGCTTCCTAATTCCCGATCGATTGGTATATTGAATATCTATTAGTTGTTGATATACCCTTTCCATTTTTTTCGTTTTTCGACAAAATTTTTTTCAAAATAAAATATATTTTTTTCAATTCTCTAGGACCGTCTGATCCCAAATATACTAAAATTTTTATAATTTGGATATTTCAAATTTTTTGTCAAAATCAGAAATTTCACAAGGCTTGGCCATTATTTCGTTTTTCGACAAATTTTTTTTTTTTGAGATATTTCAAATAAAATATATTTTTTTAAATTCTCTAGGACCGTCTGATCCCAAATATAGTAAAATTTTTATACTTTGGATATTTCAAATTTTTCGTCAAAATCAGAAATTTTACAAGTCTAGGTAGGTATAGGTACTAATGGAAATATAATTCTTTTCGCGATGCTGAAAATTTTTCAAGGTATAAATTTATTCTGTACCTTTTAATATTAATTCGAGTCAGGCTGTTTTGCTTTTTCTAAGAAAACAAGAAAGAAGCAGTGCAGAATAAAAACAAATCTTACACGCATCATTTGTTTACTTTATCGCTTTTTGTTTGTTTGTTTGTTTATTTCTTTTTCAAGTTTCTTGTTTCGAATTGTTTGTATATTTATCACGACCGTTCAATTCACCATATAAAATAATAATTTCAAGAATAGTTTTGAAATTATACAAGTTTAAAAAACTTAAAAGGGGTGAAATTCATACAAAAATTATCAATTATTTTTATTTTTATTTATCGATTTAATCATTTTTTTATTATTTTTTTTTTTTTTTTTGTTTATATCTGAAACCTGAAGAAAAATCTAGAAAAATTCTGCTTTCTCGTGAGAGTTCGTTTTGTTAAAATTTTTTTTAATTTTATTATTATATAGTACAAATTAGATTTTGGTATATATCAGTCAACAAACATGATGCTATTCTACTATTATTTAGTTATTCCTGAATATCGTAAAAATGGATGTTGATCAAGTTTAATATTCTATTTCGCACATTGAACCCTACAAAATGATTTTATAAAATTACGTTTTAATATACTTTAATTCTTTAAAAGATAAGCAGTAAATAGATATTTTATTTAATATGGATTTACTATGAGTTAAGGATACTGGGACATAGTAAATCCATATTAAATAGAATATCTGTTTACTCTTATCTTTATTAAAGATGTTTCACCTTGCACCAACACCACAATCTCTACTGATTACTTTAATTTTGTTTATTAATACCTTTTAGGGTTTCGTACAAACGTAAACGGGACCATATTAGTGTCGATACACTACCTTTCTGTGTGTCTGTATGTCACTCTAGCAGGACATTGTAGCTCGAAATTAAAATTTTGATCAGCTGGTTATTTACGGAGGGACAAATTTTTCCTGGGGTCAAAAATTAAACAAAATACTTTTTATCATTCGATCTGGGATATTCCTATAATGATCTTATTAAATAGATTTAAGCCAAACCCAAGATGGCCATTTTTAAATGATTTTTGAACTTGCCGGTATTGTGTGATTTAGCTTAACATTTCACAAATTCCTTCATTCTCTCTTCGTGAGGAAAAATAAGAACGATTTTGATTTATTAAGTACATATTTTGTGAGATATAATTCTTTCTTATCTATCCAAAGATTCTATTGGGAAATGCTTTCTATTTATTAATGAATTTCTTTTAAATAATCAGACTGCATACTCTTAGAACATAATAATAATAATAAATTGCTTTTTAGATATCGACGAATGCACTGAAATTCCTGGAACTTGTCCGTCTCCTGGAAAATGTCACAATGTTCTTGGAAGCTACAAATGCATTTGCCCACGAGGGTGGAAACTCAACACTGCTGGCATGTTTTGTATGGATTCGGATGAATGTTCGGACAGCAGTAAATGTCCTCATGGCTGTCAGGTATATTTTTAAATTAACATTAGACAGTATTGAGCAGTGGCGTAAATAAGTTTAGTTGATTACTCAATTCACTTTAGAGAGCAATTAAAATTTTTGTTTATTATTTGAACTAGTTACAAATTTTAATAGGGTGACTTAAAAATTAGGATCTCTAGCATATGAACATTATTTGTAGTTCGACACAAAAAAACTTATTGACAGTGTTTAATTTTCCAAATTTCTCCTAACATCAATAGTAAACGTAGCTATTTTTTGTTTAAATTTAACATTTTTTAAGATTTTAATTATAATTATTTTATTGCCAAGAGTAAGGGAATTAGTTATAAGAGCAAATCACAAAGGGTCTCCTCATCTTGATACAAATAAATATCCATATACTTATACATATATATACCCGTAGTATGAATGGGCGACCAAGAGGGAACTGCGGATTACAAATAAATTAACTATAAGAAATATTGAAAAACTAAATTAACTATAAGAAAGAAAATTAATAATATCCATTTTCTTTTCATTAGTTAATTTGTAACCAAAATAAATCTTCTTCTAAATTTTGGTTACAAATTTACAATAAGTATTTATATTAATTGTTTTCATTTAAAAAGTTTTTAATAATCACTTTTTTCCACAGGGGCATTATTCCATCAAAACATGTTTTAATTAATATTTGTCTGGTTATTAATTCTTTATATGTATTGAAATGATTAAAATTTTATTTTATTAATTCTAATTTTGTAAATCTTTACTAATTTTCTTGTAGAGCCTCCACATCTCCCCTTATAGCCCTCCGATCCTCCCACACCGGATGAATGTTAAAAATAATAATAAAAAAAGCAGAATACTTATTTCAAATTTTTTTTTTAGAATCTTATTGGAGGATATAAATGCGGTTGTCCGGAAGGTTATACCCCTCATTATTACTATAACCAATGCATCGATGAAAATGAATGTGCTCAAAATCCATGTGGTTCAACAAATTGTGTGAATACAATTGGCAGCTATAGATGTTTATGTCCAGAAGGATATGAGTTTGATCAATCCCGTCTAGTCTGCATTCAGGTAATAAATATTAATAAGCAATAGATAGAATTTAATTTAACTAGTAAACAAAATTTTCTACATATTATTACTTTAAGAATTCAGTAATGAATTAAAGATTGCAGGAAGAGATCATTTCGAGATGTATTGAATCTTCACAAATTGTGGAGTTCCTGAAATTCAGATATATTATTAAATTTTAATACAAAATGAAATAATCATGCAGGTGGCTGCAGCTCCTGGTTGTACACAAAACCCTTGTGCTTTCGGCTGTCACTCGGTCATAGGCCAAGGTCCGTCCTGTATCTGTCCATCTGGATTCCATCGTATCGGTCAGGTATACTTTCTGTGCTTTTGGCTATTTCAATTTCATTTAAAGCATTTCTTTGTAATAATACGAGTAGAATGAGTTCTTTTAAATAATTCTGTAACACCTTTTCTGTCGCTCTTTCTTTAAATTCTCTTATTTAAATTCACTGTATTTTTCTTTTCGTCTGTGTTTAATATTTATTTTATTTTTTTATTTTTATTTTTTGTTGTTCAATTTAATTAAGATTATTATTGTATTTTTCTAAACACTTATCTTTTCTAAATTAAACATTAAAAATAAAATAAATAAATGATTCCGTTTTAATGCTCAAAATCGGATATTTTGAGACTAATGCATAACGAAATTGATAAGGGAGCGACAGTTGAAAGAATGTTCAAGTAATAGGTATCGAAGCGTGGTTGTGTTGACAGGGTCATTGCATCAACCCTCACCCAACCGAGGACTCACCCTCACCCAGTGGGCTAACCTTTGGGGAGGATCTCGATCATGACAAGTACATCTCCACCGAAGGGTGTTTCGCCTGCAAGGTAAAGTCTTAAGCTGCCCTAATCCTAAACGGAAGTCGCTTGTTTCTATTTATCTAGAACAAACAAAACAATAATTTAGCCAAATAATAGCAATAACCCTAACCAACTATAATACTTTTATCAATATCATATTAAGTAGGATTTAAATAATTGACCTAATTTATATAATAGAATTTCCGTGGTATGTATTTATTTATTTATTTTTAACTTTACTCTACGCAATATTGGAAAGTATCTATTGTAATCGTGAAGGAAAAAGTTCTTGTTTTTTTTTATTTTGAAGCATATCAAATATGAATAAACTATTCTAATAAAGAAATTCAAGTTAAATTACACTATCCTAAAAAATGTCTAATAAGATTCTTTGATAAAATTATATTTTATATTAAGTACTTGATTCCTGAAAGCTAGTACTTTTTTATATTTAGTTTCTTTAATAAAACAGATAAACTATTTATTATAGGGGAAATGGAAACACCGTTAAATTTTATATTTTTTAGGTATAAATGGAAAATAAAATTGTGGCCAAATCTAGGAGTAATTTAGCCTTCCATCGACGTTTCGGATCCTCATTGGTAATGGTTCTTCAGCGCAGAGGCTACTTAATAAATATTAAATTTTTCTTCGATTTATTGTCCATTATATTTTTTTTATCGAAATAGTTTTGTCCGTTTTTGAAATATTTTTAAAAATCTAAACAAAAACACGTATTTTTTCTGCACGATTACAAACGAGAAGGGAAAATTGTATAGTAAAGTCTGTGAAGTGATTAATCACGCCATATTTCATTAGCATATTGACTACGAATATTAAATTATTCTATTCATAGTACCTAAAGGTGGGTTACACAACAAAATTTTATTTTTTCATTCTGGTTGTTTCAATTCAACTTACGTATTTTAAATTATAATATAATGTTCTTATTATTATAAGAAATAAATACAATTCATTTATATAAACAATCGAAAATTCGTTTAATAAATTATCCAACGTTTCGAGAAAAATTTTCCCTTTATCAATGATAAAATTTAAAGCGGGAGTAAATTGAATTATTTTGGGAAATATCTTGATATTGCTACAAATTGTCTCGCAGGTTTAATTTAAAAATTCTAAATCAACCTTCCAAAACAAAATTAGAGACAATAGATTAATTTTAGAAAAGATAGACATTTTAATTAATAAAGAAAAAATTTAGATAGAGACAAGAACCAGCCGTCATTTGAAGTCTGAGTTTACGTGCAGCTCACTAGCAGCATCTGAGAACAAGTCCTAATCCTGAACCCCTTCTAGTTGTCTAAGGGCCAGTTGTAAGTCATTGTAAAAATTGATAAAGGGTAAAAGCTTAGAATTCACCTTGTCCCGCCGGTATGGCCAATCAGATTAAAGTGTGTGTGTGTGATGTCATCTGATTGGCCATCCGGTAGGCACAAGGTGAATTCTAAGGTTTTACCCATTATCAACTTTTACAAAGACTTTACCAAGCGACATACAACTGGCCCTAAATGAAGAATGTTTTTAATTTCATTTTTTTTTAAGGTGCTAAGAAGCCCTGCTAAATTATATTCAAATCACAGCATGGTCCTACTGACTATCTAAATATTTATTTATTTTCTATTTTAATAATATTTTAAGGTAATTTTTATCTATAAGACAATTTGTAACATTGTCAAAAATTGTCCAAAATACTAATTAGTATGCTTGCCCCGTAGGCAATTGGTAATAATAATATTTATGAAAAAATATTTTTTAAAAAAATCATGAGAGATTGTTTTCTACTAAATCTGAGTTGTAAAAGATTATTTTTATTATATTTCACAGGGGTTGTATTCATCCCAAAATATTTTATTTCCATAAATATGATCTCTATTCCAGGACAAATATTAGCATTGTCAAAATTTTCAAAAATACTTATATTATAAATTATTAAAAACCAAAATTCATTTACCCGACAAAACAAAACTACATATTTATATGCGAATTAAATTTCCCAATTATTGATAAAAAGAAAAATTTTCTTGAAACTTTTCATGTTCTGATAAACATTTTTATTAATGATTGTTTTTTAAAAGAATGGATTTATTTTTTTATATTTATTTATATTAAGCAAAAGAAACATCTTTTAATTTATACTTGTTTAATTAATTTTCGGCCAATATCTCGTTGTAATAAAATTTATTTAGCCTTTCACTGACGTTTCAGGTCCTTGATAGCATCTTTCTTCAGATAGCACCAAGATAACTACTAAGCATCTTAAAGACATCTTGCTCATTTTGCTAGTGGTCTAGAACACTGTTTCTCAAACTTTTTTTGAACTGGGACCATTTTTACAAGTCAGAACAGTTCTGCGGACCATCATACTGTTTCCTTTGAAAGCAAACTTATAATTTTTTAAACATATTTTAATACAAGTATACTGAAAGATCGAGGTCGTAGTGCTTTAAATCTCTCTTTTATTGATGACTAGCTGCAAGGCCCGCCTTCGGCGGCCCCCTGGATCCCCAGCCCACGAACCCCTCCCTCATACCCCACTACCACCCCCCCCCCCCCCGAACCCCACCCAGCATCTACTACCCCCGCACCATGCACCCGTGCCCAACCACCCCCCCACCCCACCATCCCGCACCCCAGCCCCCAGTACCACCCCACTACACCACTGGGCCCTCACCTGAACCCCCGACTCCACCCCACCATCCCCCGGACCCCATCGCCACCTCGCGCTCCACCCACTCCACCTCGCACACCCCACTAAGCCTCTGGAGCCTCACCTGAACCCTCACTCCCCACCCCACCCTCGTGACCTCCACCCCGACCCCACCCTGCACCACCACACTACGCCTCTGGACCCTCACCTAAACCCTCCACCCTGCGGCACCCCCGGACCCCACCTCGTGCCCTCCACCCCCGCACTTAGTTTTTTCATTTCTAGCCTTCTAGTGACCCACAGATTATGTATACAAAATTTGGTTTAGTTTGGTCAAAAAGCAAGAATTTTCATATTTTGACCCCCCCCCCCTTTGGGAAGTTTTTTGGGGGAATTTTTTTAGTCAAAAATTGTCAGAAAATACATCGCCTACAACTTTACTCATGGTAAAATTTGCCATAGAGATAATAGTTTAGGAGTTATTTGATAATTTTCATACGTGCGCCCACCTAAACCCCCTTCTGGGGTCAAAATATCAAAACGGTATATAGCTAAAAACGTAAGTTAGAAGACATCTGATGTAAATATGAAATTTCATAATAATCCCTTCAGCCGTTTTTACGTGAATCGTGAGCAACTTTTCGGAAATGACGGAAACATACAGACAGGAATTTTGTTGAGGATGTTTTCGTTCATAACTTTGCTTGAAACGTGTGCAACCAAAATTTGGCGTGATTTGGAGCAATGTACAAACAAAACCTTAATTATATATATATATATATATATATATATATATAGATAATGGGTAGTTGATAGGCGGATTAAATTAATAAAATATCAGTAACGGGAGAAAAAATGAAAGACGATTGCCATGAGTAATTTCCAAACTATAAAATTTTCAGCTATAGTGTGATACAAAATTCATTTGAATTTTATTTTTTCTTCTGTCTTTTTTGAAGGACCATAAGAGCAGACCGCGAAGAACACTTGTGGTCCGCTGACCATGGTTTGAGAAATCCTGTTCTAAAAGACGTCTAGCTTTAAATGTCCGCCTATTATTAAACATCTTCTAGATTTCTACAATGTTTTCTAAAAACTTCTAATCGGAGGAGGCCTTATTAGAGATTTGAACAACATTTTGAGCTCCATTCTTCAAAACCGTTCCAGAGATAGCAAATTTTTTTGAATTGTTTGACAATGTTAGAATTCTCGTAATAAAAATCTTGGGGAAGTGGTCAACTAAAATCTAATATTTCTAATCTGAAATACATGTGTTCAAATCGGCCCAGTGAAAGTGCGTCAAAATAGAATCACCAGACGAGAAAAGCTGATTAGAACATATTCTAGAGTGGTCACCGTTGAGGATCAGAAACGTCGGCGGATTCTAAATAAATTGTATCCCACCAAGATATTGGCCGCACTTTTATTTAAGATCTATAAAGAATAAACTATTTAACCGTGTCTTCTTCTTCATATCATTCATTCTTTAATTTGCTATTTTCCTGATAGTACAAGATCCCGACTTAGGTCGACCTTCACCTATCGAGTTTCCTAATGAAATTAATATTTTTATAATATAATGTATTAATGAACAAAACTTGATAGGGTCGACATCCAATTTCCCTGCATAGCTATTTTATCTAATTTATTAGATTTATTTATTATTTATTTATTTATTTATTTTTTAATTATCTACATTTTCATATATAACAATAGAGGAAACTCTAACTACAAAATACTAATTCTAAGTTACCTGTTGTTAGATACCCTGTCTACCTGGACTTATACAGGGGGAAAAAATGGCGACCCAACTTTTGCATTTTATATACATATTTTAATCGATTGGTAATATATTTATCCGGAAACTCAATAACTACATTTATGTTATAAAATTAACAACTTTAATTTTTTATTAAAAATACCTATGCAAGGAAATTGGATGTCGACCCTATCAAGTTTTTTTTATTAATATATTAGGTATATTATCAAAATATTAATTTCATTAGGAAGCTCGATGGGTGAAGGTCGACCTAGGTCGGGATCTTAGACTATTAGGAATTTAGGTGTTAAATGAATAACACTTTTACCCAATTTGATTTTTATTTTATTTATTTATTTATTTTAATTAAGTCCGTAAACCACATTTGTTTATTATTATGATTGTAAAATAAATCTCTTCTCTGGGGTTATTTATTAAATTTATTCAATTTATTTATAAAATAAACCTTAAATCACAATCGTAACGTGAATTGTTTGAGATTAGTAGCCAATTTGGACAAGTATTCGATAAGGCAGCATTTTATGTGTGCTGTATCGGCGCAGATAAACGGCCGTGGACAGCTAGCCAGCGAGCAGAACGAAGAGAATGGACAACGTTCTTATGCGGGACGGCATAAACGAACCCTGGGCCTCTTCAAACCCGACTTAAACTCCACCTCAGTTACGGTGGGTCTTTTCATACTTCTCGACAGCTTAGCTAAGTCTCTCTCAATGTGGAATCAAACATGACCAATGACTCCACCCTTTCTCTTTAAGAGAGGAGAAATAAAATAAAATAAAATAAAAAAACTCTTCGATTATTTTTGGGTGCCACACTGAATTGATTTTGAATGTTGGTAATGTTTTCCCCCTACTTGGAAGTTGTTGCATCTCCAGTCGAGGACAAATGGAGTCAGTTTCTGCATTCTATTCGTATTTCAGGACATAACTCTCGCTTCCAATATTTTTTTTACTAATATCAATTTAATAACCTTTAATAACAATAAATTAATGAAAATCTATTAATCAACTTAATATAAATAATAATATATACTTTTAGAAAAATTTGGAATTTAATTACAATAATTAATTAATTTATTAATTCTGAAAATATCTAATCAATTATTTTAACAATTTTATTTAAAATTTAACAAATTAAGGTCATTGCTAATTTCTAAAGCCGTCGCGCCATCATGATCAATGCAGCTGGTTTGGACTAGAGATTGTATATAGATAAGGAGAGATTGGCCATCCGGGATCACATTTCTGATGCGCTGCATCATTTTCAGTCTAAGGGCCAGTTGTATATCGGTTGGTAAAGTCCTAAAGTCCTAAGGGTATGTCGGTTAGTAAAGTCCTAAAGCACTAAGGGTCAATTGAATGTCGAGTTGGTAAAGTCTTTGTAAAAGTTACAAAGGGTGAAACCTTGGAATTCACCTTGTACCCGGCGGGATGGCCAATCAGACGAAAGTGTGTGTGTCATCTGATTGACCATCCGGCCGGGCACAGGGTGAATTCTAAGGTTTTACCCTTTGTAAACTTTTACAAAGACTTTACCAACCGACCTACAACTGGCACTATGACAGAAGCTTCTCCCATAACAATTGTATGGTTTGGAAATTTCATCCACCCAAAATAGTTTGTTCGTATTTACTCATTGTGTTTAAAAATATCGGAAACTTGAAGAAAAATCATTGTTTTTCCGTCTCTCTGCCTACGTGGCTGGATTTTGATACCAACGATAACTCAATATAGGAAAGTCTTAAAAAGTTCGACCTGGTTCCAAAATGTTTATATTTTGAATGCCGAGATTTCGGGCTCTCTAGCTTTAGAATTTCCGGTTTAAAAATGCAGAAAATATCATATTTTCTCAAGATAATTTAAATAAAAAAAAAAAAAAAAATAGTAGTTTATTATATCTAAATTTATTACTAAGACAGCTCTAACTGGCGAGCCTACGAAGTCTTGAAATAGTTTTAACTTTTTCTTCATTTTACTTTTAAAAACAATTCATGTTTATTTACTGATCATTTCATTTTGATATTTTCTAAAAATCCATTAATTTTATTCGTGAGTTGATTTTTAAAAACTTAAATGTAAATTTAATTTTTAGTAAAATATTTTAAACTGCTATATATATATTAGGACTTTTTTTTCCTACCTCTTGGCCTCGGGAACTTGATGCCCATTTAGCCAGTCGTTACATATTAGGACTTATAATACATTAAAATATCTATATTCAAATTATTAAAACATAACTATCTTGTAGTTAAAGCCAATCTTTTTCTGGAAAATGAAGTGGATTCCTATTAAAAAATAAATATTTTCCTCATTGAGTGGATATTGATGAAGCAGTCCAAAAAAGAAGATAATTTATACTATCTTTTTATTCATAAATCGACCTTTCGGAGGCTATTCCCTCCTTCTTCAGGGTTTTGAAAAGTCAGTGAAGGAAATCAAAACCCTGAAGAAGGAGGGAATAGTCTCCGAAACGTCAGTTTATTAATAAAAAGATAGTATAAATTATCTTCTTTTTTTGGACTTCCTCATCAATATCCACTCAATTTCACTTATCAGTCCGTCTCGAAAAATTACTCCAATCTTATTTTCCTCATTCTTCTATAAAGGCTTAATGAATCGGAGACTGTTCCATGCATTGGGCAAGCTATCTAAATAGGATACCTAGTTTGGATGATAAAATATGCGCCAGAGTGCGCATCAACATCAAGGAAAACAAATCCACCTAATGCCTGTAGTACAAAGGAACAAGTTTGTTCTTGCGCGTTCCGGGGAAAAACCTTGCTCTGGACGGGGATTAATAGCAAATTCGACTTATGGCATTCGTACTACACTGGAGCGAACTACGCATGAACACTTTAAAATTCCTAGTAAGAAAATTGACTTGCGAATGTCTGATTAACCCGAGGGCAGTGCCAGCCAAGGTCCTATTTCGCATTCGGCATAAATTTAAAAGCTTATATAAAGTCTTATAAATTGAGATACAATTAGGATATTTATAAATGTTTATTTAATCGTCGTTTGCTTATATTATTTTGTTCGATCACACCCTTAAATGAACGTATTGGAACGAGATCGAAGGTTGGAATAATATTATCAATACGGTTGTAATGTTTTCTATCTTGAAAACCCATTCACAGCAGCAACCTTAACTAAATCCCTTTAAAATTTTGCTTGCTAAATAGTTTTTTTATTTTCGTACTGATTCTGGTTTTATTTCATAATTTGCAGTTACAAAATATTTTATACTTTTTAACCGACTTCAAAAAAGGAGGAGGTTCTCTATTCGACTGAATTTTTTTTTTTTTTTTTTTTTTTGTGCCTATGTTACCTCATATCTCCGCCGATTGTCAGAAAAAATTTTTTTGCATTGGGTCCAGTCTAGCTTCCGATTGGTCCCATTTTTTTTCGATTTTTTTTCATAGGTATTAAACCTTTTTTATTAGGTTTGTTTAGACCTAACCTCTTTGTTTATGAACCGATTTCGATGGTTCTTTTTTTATCCGAAAGGGGGTGTCTTAGGGATGGTGTCATATTAATTTGGTCAAGTTCTGATGATATGATCACTATTAATAACATCACTAAAAAGAGCAAAATAAAAATAATTTTTAAGAAAAAATAAAAACCGACTTCAAAAAATTAAATGCAACAAATAAAATACACTAAAAGGTATAAAATAATTATTATCTTATTTAGTTACAACTAAACGACGAAATATTAACACGAAATTACTTTTTGAATTCGGCACCAAACAAACTATAACTATAAGCGAGCATATCCTCCAAACGTACTAAGTAAGATCCGTCGAGTGCGATTCATAAAAGGTATATGTTTGGCACCGACTTCAAAAAGTAATTTCGTGTTAATATTTCGTCGTTTAGTTGTAACTAAATAAGATAATAATTATTTTATACCTTTTAGTGTATTTTATTTGTTGCATTTCATTTTTTTGAAGTCGGTTTTTATTTTTTTCTTAAAAATTTTTTAATGTGGTTTGTTTTTTAATTGTTAAAATTATAATTGTTTTGCGAATGGGTAATATAGATATTATCAATAAATCGATATTCACTGTTTCTGAGTGATTGTCGAGTTTTAGATATAGACTACTATACTCGTTTTCACACTTAAGAGTGTGCACCAGAGGGTCAAGAATCTACAAATTCTCAAAACCTTCAATTAAATTCCACTTCAGTAGCTATTAACCGCGGAATAAGCTTAATATTTGGAAAGCAGACAGAACTTGTTAATTTCAGGCACCCATTTACAAAGAGTAAAGAATATCTTCCAAACTCCTACATTTATTTCATTTAAATAAATCTTTCTATTGTTGCTATCATCATCTTCATCGAGTATAAAACAAGACTGGTTTGACGTAATCACCCGCCACACCCCACCCTATCCAATGCCAACTCTTTTACTTTTCAAAAAGTCCCATATCTGGGGAAAATACTCACATCTAATTATTTTCTTTCCATTTTCGCCCTCTAAAATATCCCTTAACAATCCTTCGTGTCTTACCATGTACCGTGTTCTTGATAATATGGAATTATTAATTTATTTTAGTTTAAATGGATTATGGTGAAGTGGAAGCTAAAGAAAATATTATTTTTCGAATAAAAAAACTTTGTTCGAGCTTCTATTTTCAACCAAAGCAACGTTTAAGCAGTTCTTCCTTCCTTCTTCATGGTCTATAAAATTATCTATGACGGGTCTGTCAATCAAATACAATCTTTAAAAGCATAGACGATGGAGTATCGATATATACTTGACCTTAAATATTTCTAGAAGATAAAAATAAATCGCACTGCTATGAAAATAAGTATTTATTTTGACTAATGCACGTCCTAAGTTTTAGAAGAACAGATTATGTCATTTAAAATTGTCATTGAGAAAAATAATCTATGTCAAGTAAAGATTGTAACTTGAACGAAATGACACTTTTTGAATCCCCTTTTACAATGAATTCAGCATTTATCATCTAGAAACTAAATAAAAATAATTTTTAAGTAAAAAATAAAACCGACTTCAAAAAATTAAATGCAACAAATAAAATAACACTAAAAGGTATAAAACAATTATTATCTTATTTAGTTACAACCAAACAACGAAATGTTAACATGAAATCCTTTTTGAAGTCGGTGCCAAACAAACTATATAAGCGAGCGTACTAAGGAAGATCTGTCGAGTGCGATTAATAAAATGTATATGTTTGGCACCGACTTCAAAAAGTAATTTCATGTTAATATTTCGTCGTTTAGTTGTAACTAAATAAGATAATAATTATTTTATAACCTTTTAGTGTATTTTATTTGTTGCATTTAATTTTTTTGAAGTCGGTTTTATTTTTCTTAAAAATTATTTTTATTTTTCTCTTTTAGTGATGTTATTAATAGTGATCTTATCATCAGAACTTGACCAAATTAATATGGCACCATCCCTAAGATACCCCCTTTCCAATAAAAAAGAATCATCGAAATCGGTTCATAAACAAGGAGGTTAGGCCTGAACAAACCTAACAAAAACGGTCTAATACCAATAAAAAATGGGACCAATCGGAGGCTAGACTGAACCGAATGCAATTTTTTTTTCAAAATCGGTTCACAATTGGCGGAGATATGAAGTAACATAGACACAAAAAAATCAGTCGAATAGAGAATCTCCTCCTTTTTTGAAGTCGGTTAAAAATGTCTAAATAAAAAGCTCGGTACTAAAAGTTATGTAGAAATTTGCTGGAAAAGTGCTTGCCTTCATTTTCTGGAACAAAGATGGCATAATTTTCACGAATAACTTGAAATATTGAAACTTAATCACTGGAGAATATTACACATCTCTCTTAACCAAACTTCGAACCATGTCTTTTTAAAGGTTGGGCCACCTAAAGTTAAATACCTCTCCAGTTAATACATAAATAATTTAAATATAACATAGTTCATTCACAATCTATTACCTATTTATTACTTAGGTATATTAATTTTTCACAAAAATGCTGAGTTTTCCAATATCAATCAGAATATTTTTGAATTCTCGATATATGACCGTAATATCATCATTGTCTTTTTTAGAATTTAATTTATTGCATTTCAATTTATTGGAAAATTAATTTTCAATGATGGTGTATCGTTTATTTATATTGTTCATTTGTTTATTCATAAATGAAAAAAAATATGTAGGTAAATACAATCTTTTAGTCTCCTCTATCAGTGTCTTTTATGTTGTACGATGGACTGCTACTTCATCATAATCTATATTTTAATTTCTGAGAAAATTCATATAAATTATTATATTATTTTTTTCATAAATTTGAATAAACATGTTTAGGCCTGTGAGTCAGTGCATTTATATTTAAAGATATCGTTTAGAGAAATTCTGTTTGAATAACGTATTATGTTAATATTTAGACGTTATTGGTTAAATAATGAGAAACAATTCAATTCGTCTTAGGGCCAGTTTCATAAAAATAGAATGATCCTATGCTAGGGAAGACCCTGGAGTTAGCTCTCGAAATGTGTTTCATAAAAAAAAGAGAGGGTGATCTCAAACTTAACCCCCCTATATTTTACTCTCTGAAATTGATGGGTTAATCTTTATCCTAAGGATAACCCTGTGTTTATTTACATTATTAGAAAAACATTTTATAGGTTAGAGTTACAAATCAAAATAATTCAAAACAAATCATTATATTATTTATTTTTATAATAAAAATATAATAATAAATATACCCAAATATACCTATATACATTATACATGTATGTAGAATTTTACTTTTTAAAAGTAAATATCTGATAAATTACATTTAAAAAATGTCAAACTAAAATCGAAGAAAGCAGATTTTTTTTTTTTTTTTATTTAATGTCACCGGGAACAAAGCCCATTTAGATAGCACATAAGTAGAGTGTTAGTAGGGTTAGTGAGGGAGCCGAGTTTCAGCCGGTAGAAATTTTTATTTGCCAGCCAGGATCGAACCCCGGACTCTCCACTCCAACATCCTCATAATCGATCGATGCCGAAGCGAGGCCAGTGCGTTAGCTGACTGAGCTACCCGACTCCCACAGAAATGCAGATATTTCTAATACATAATAGTTCCACAATTGCAAAGAGAGATATTATTATTTTGCTAAGGTCCCAAAATTCCCAAAAAGAGGAGGTCTTTCGTATATAATTATAAATTTATAAGAAAAAATATTATAAGAAAGGGGCCAGGTGTATGGTAAAGTCATGTGTATGGCCACATCAGTTTATTTTGATCTAATAACAAAATCTTAAATATTTTTTACAAAATAACCTTAACATTAATTTTATATTATTTTTTATTTAATTATTTCCGTTTCTACAGATAAATTAGTTTTTGGAAAAAAATATGTTTTTTTTTTATAAAAATAACTAAAATGCAAGGAATTTCACTGTTTCCAACCTATTTTTATAACCTTGACTCCGGGTGAGCTAACTCCACCCCTAGTTTGTTTTATGAAAATCATAGTGTTTGAAACTCCAGGGTAACTCTCAACCCAGTGTTAAGTAAGTCGTTGATAATTTTTTTTTTATGAAACTTGCCCTTAAAACCAAACTTGACTTTTAAAATTTATCAATTTTTCAGTTAAAGTCGAAATTTCTCTTGCTTCTTAATCTCTGATTATCAAAGCAGTAAGATTTAGCATTTAGTTGTTGTTATGTTGTAATGTATGGCATTTAAGCTCTTTATCTCAAATGAGACCCCCCTTTGTCCATGTAAGGCGTGCGTTCTAGCTTTTTCCGAACAGCTTAGATTATGGGTAGAAGATGGGTATGGGGTAACCATGATGGTGGGTCGTTTATTTATTGTTCATTTGTTTATTCATGCAGTGAATTGAAGGAAATTGAATACTTTTTCAAGCTAAATACGCTTTTTATAAATTTAATCGATTTGCGTGTACCCTACTAACATTGGTAATTTCACGCGCATTCTATAATGACAACGACTATCGTTTGCAATTAAAAATTGAATTCCTTAGGTAAGAACACGCGACCGAATTCTAAGCACACCCAAGGTAGGTTCATGGAATCTTTGAATGTTGAAAACTAAAGAGAGAAAGAGAGAGAGAATGTGCAGAGAAATTTCCTAATAGCTGCCCAAGTAATGCTTTTTTCCAAATTTTGCATAATTCCCTTTGGTTATTCTAACCATCGATGGAAGAGATCCATCTCTAGAGCTACGCTCTTTGCATCTCTTGCTTGCTTTAGGTTATGCATTGGTCTTGTTCTTTGCTTATTTTATTGAGCTTTCTTTCTAGTGGTGCTCAAGGTAAGTAACAAAACGGAATCATTGTCTTTTTTAGTATTTAATTTATTGCATTTCAATTTATTGGAAAATTAATTTTCATGGATTTCTGTACAGAGGAGACGAGGATCCAAAAAGAGAAAAGTACGCCATCATCATAATGATAAACTATTAGTTTTAAAAATACGCTTGTCACAAACGAAGCATAAACTACGTATCATTCAACTTCAATCCGCCACAAAGGATAAATTTGAACTAAACTCAAGCCTTGTTTCCTTTATTTAATTTTAATTTGACCAATAATTCTAACTACCTAGTTGCGCTCATCCTATTCACAAAAAAAATCAATATATGAAAGTTTTTTCTTAGGGAAAAGTTAATAGATCTCTTATTTATAATTATTTAAAATAAACGTTTTGATGATTAAAACAATTAATGTATTTAATTTTACCATACATATAATTTAGCCATTTATGTCAGGAAAACTATATCTAAATTTAAACAAAATTGACCCAACTTTTTTTGAATTTTTTTATTGAGAAAATTATCACTGGATCATACCTTGTTTTTATTCTTTTATAAAACTTTTTGGAAAAATCCCTTAATATTACTATATTTAATATTAGGATGCAGTTTTGATACTTAGGTGATTGAGTTGTTTATTAAAGAAGAAGTTTCGGCGGAAAATAAGTTTTCCTCATTTAAAATGTGTAATCTAGGATATTTCAGTCGCCGAAACTTCCCTTTCAATATGGAGAGGATACCTTAAATATGTATTAATCGCCAACTCTTGAGTTTGGCACAAGAAATAATATATAATATAAATACATATAAATTTCTTGTATAAAAACAGTCCATCTTTTTAATGTTTAAATATATTTTTTTAACAAAAAACATCGGTTTGGAATAAGACTATGATATCTGATGGTGGAGGGGGGTATATCAACTTAAACGAAAAAAGCTATTGACAACATTTTATTGAATGTCTCTAAAATGTGTATGTGTTCCAGTAAAAACCCGTTTTTTTAGTAAGAACGGGTTCTTACTAGTTAAAAAGCGTTTCACCTACATCCTCCACAACTTTGCTTCTAATTTTTGACATTTTCGTTTAAAAAATTTTGAAAATAAATACCCAAAATGAGGCGAAGGTCAAAAATGAAGATTCTAGACCTTTGAATGAAACTCATCCAACATCAGTAAATTCTAGTTGCCACAAAGGTATTCAGTGAAACGCGTTTTAACTAGTAAGAACCCATTCTTACTAAAAACGGGTTTTTATTGCAACATATGTACTACAAGGACCCAGGGATTATGTTTAATGTAAATGTATTGAAACTAGATATAGGTATTTGCAAAAGTTGAATTGACTCTCTAAAATAGTAATTTTTCGAGTTAAATAGACTTGTTCCAAACCGAGGATATATTATTTCAAATTTATACCATAATCATATTATATACATACCTAGAAAATGTTAACTAAAACTTTAACTAAAAAGAAAAAACTTTCTAAATAATATTAATTTAAATAGACATCTGAAATATCGTCTTTGTTTAATAATAAACTTTTCGCAGTCACAAGCTTGTATAACAATAATCTCTCTCGGAAAAACCTTCCATATATTCAACCTAATCACCAAAACTATTCATTAGGTCACTATTTATACAAAGGAATTAATTAACCTTTGATATTTTAGGATAAATTAGTATAAACTTTCCAAATCTTCAAATTAAGGTAGTTCTTTCACAAATGCAAAAATTCAAGAAGTCTTCGAAACTTGGAATATAAGTCATTAAGAGTATAATAAACACACTGTTAAAATTTGAAGTCGATTTACGACACCAAACATGAAATAATTGCAATTAAATATAAAATTTTTTACATGTAGTAGATTGGGAAAGGGTGGGAAAATGATCATCATTTTATTTTTTTTCATTGAAGTACTTTCACCATCTTGATGAAAAATTAATATTTGTTAGAATAATATATTCGGAGTAACTTAAAAAATTCAAATTATTTACCTCGTAGTTTTGATAAAAAAAATATATATATATTTGGGCGATTATTTTTAGTGGAGGGCATATAAAAACAATCACTTGGAAACGATCCAGTCATAAAGAGGATATAAAAGTAGTAGTGTGAGAAGTACAGTCACGTTAAAAAAACATAACCTAAAATTTCATATGTATAGAGTGGTTACGAGGCTAAAACTTTTTGTGTGAATTGTCGCGAAAGAACTACCTTAACTTTTTTTACTTAGAGAAAGTGGTGTAGGTTTTAGATGAAACATGATATTAATTAATAAAGTAAAGGGTGTGTAGTTTCACAGTGAATGAAATAAAACTCAAAGAGGTTTATACAAACTCAATAATTGTGATCCCACGTTCAAATATTATTAGTTTTTAATCTGTAAACTCCTGATGATGGACTAATAATCCGAAATGTATTGAGTTTGTATAAACCTCTTTGAGTTTTATTTCTTTCACTGTGAAACTACACACCCTTTACTTTATTAAACAACTACCTTAACCACCAAAACTAATCATTAGATCTATTTGTTTCCAAGAGCTATTAACCCGAGGGGTGAACAGCGATTGGGATTAGGTGTACACCGTCTTTGGAATTATTTGGAATTACTTTGGAATTCATTAGATAATCTATTGTCATCTATTGTCTTCTACTTGGAAATGAAAGTAGAAGTGGAAGTAGGTGTACACGATTTTAGGTCGCGGTTCACCCCTCGTATTAACCTGTAGGTAATATTGTAGAATGAATTTGTATAAAACTTCCAAATTTTCAATCTAACAAAGTAAACTATTCATTTCATCACTTATTCTCCAAGAGTAACTAACTTTGTCAAATTTTAGGATAAATTTGAATATACAATAACCCATGGTAATCGAGACGGCCATTTTGAACTTTTTAAACGAGATGGCATTTGGGAGCTGCATTTCAAGAAACGGCTCAATCATACGGGAACGTACGATTTGGAAATTCATGGAACAACTCAGAAGATACACAGCAACAACATATGGGAGAAGCCATTAAACCTTCGTCTTCGTATTATAGTCACTGAATGATCTTAAACTATCAAAATCGTTACCTACTTCAATTCCTATATAAAATAATTAATATTTATAAATATTTCCATATTGGATTGTATTTGAATTTTTTTTTGCCCTATCGTTAAATAAAATGTTACTTAAGTGAATAAAGCACCAATGATGCAACGAATAGGAGAAATAAAATTCTGCCATTTATTGGAATTAACTTCATTTCTTTAAAATTGTATTTCATTTAAGTATAACTTTAATATAATATACAGTGCCGTAACTAACTTATCTTGACTTCCTAACAAGTGTGTTTTATTTTATTTATTTTTTTTTTTTTTCAAAATTCTATCATTGATACTATAAAATGTATAAAAGATTTTATTTTTATTAATTCGAAAGTTTATATTAGGAAAATAAGGGCAAGTTTTTTTTTGGGTGACTTTTTTATTTATCAGCCAACGTTTCGTCGACTTTGCCGGCTTCTTCAGGGCTTCAAATGGTCATGTCATACATTCGTCTAAATTTTCTTATTATCTTCGTTACCATTGAAGGCCATCAGAACACAATTTTCAAAAAATATTTGGCACATTCACAAAAAAAAACCACAATTTTTCTTTCTTTTCTTTTTATATTAACAATTTCATTAGATATAAAACAGAAATCACACTTATAGAATAAGGCAACCCTGTTTTTTAAACCAGAATAGAATATTTTTTTCTCCGTTTGATCCTTACATACAAAAATCTCAAATTCAAAAAATAAATAAATTCAATGGTAACGAAGATAATAAGAAGATTTGGACGAATGTGTGACATGACTGTTTGAAGCCCTGAAGAGGTCGGCAGGGTCGCCGAAACGTTGGTGGATAAATAAAAAAGTCACTCAAAAGAAACTTGTCCTTATTTTCCTAATATAAACTTTCAAATTAATACAAATTATGGACGGAAATGATAATAATAATTTATTTTTATAGTCTATTCAAAGTTTGAGTGTTACCAAAAGCAATATCTTCCACCAGTTAACATTTTTGTTGTTCGGACTGTTCATTGGTGGATTTTTCACGAGGAATAGTCAAATATATTATCATTTAATATGTTTATATATATTGCAGTAAAAGCTCGTTTTAGTAAGAACGGGTTTTTACTAGTTAGAACGCGTTTCCCTGAATACCATTGTGGCAATTAGAATTTACTGATGTTGGTTGAGTTTGGTCCAAAGGTCTAGAATCTTCATTTTTGACCTTTAGCTTCATTTTAAGTGTTTATTTTTAAAAAATTTTTAAACTAAAATGACAAAAATTAACTTTGCTTCTAATAAAGATTTAATTTTTGACATTTTCGTTTGAAATTTTTTGAAAATAAACACATAAAATGAAGCGAAGAGTCAAAAATGAAGATTCTAGACCTTTGGACTAGGCTCAACAAACATCAATAAATTCTAGTTGCCACAAGGTTATTCAGTAAAACGCGTTTTGACTAGTGAAAGCCCGTCCTTACTAAAAACGGGTTTTTACTGCAACATATATAATAACACCAAAATTTAAATAGCTCTCTAGTGTATATAAAAAATAAAATCTTTTATTATGTTAATTTTTAAATATTTTTGATTATCGATTTTTAGAAAATCTATAAGCGTGGGGTAACAGAAAATTGAAAAAAAATTCATAGCTTTGGTGCTCATTCTTTGGGGAGAATAATTGGATTGTATGTCAGAAGAGCTGCCGCTCCTAGTGTCAAAATTGCTAACTGGGAAATTGACAATTCTTTTTTATTTTGGAAAAAATGATTAAACAACAAATACGGTATAATTATAATTGTTTAAAACACATTGCATAGCAAAAAGATTATATACATATTTGATATTTTTTTAGTCAATTCTAGTTTCTCCTGTGCCTGGGCGTGTGTTGCGCCTGTTTAGTTACGGCAATGAATATCTACATATCGATATATCGATAAAAAATTGTTCAAGTATAATAAGATGAGTTTAGCTTAATATAAATAGATTTGCCGTCCTTAA